>JAGVSP010003463.1:0-50612 GCA_022494985.1 Micrasema minimum | reverse complement strand
CACGCATTAAAAATTAAAATAAAAAGTAACTGAAAATTTGCTATAAGCAGGTATATGAATGTTCAATTATTGCAGATTTAGATTGACAAATTAATTTTATTAATTTTTTTACCTAAATTAAAGTAAAAATATTAAACTTGTTTTAAGGTTCAGATCAAAATATTTGGGTAGGTACATAATGCACCTTTTTAAGAGGTATAAAATAATTTAATTTATTGCAATTCATTTTTAATTCTACACAGGAAGGGGCGTTCGCGGTTTAACGGTTTCAACCGATATTACATAATTATTAGTTTTTTTTCCGCAGAAAATATTATTTTGGCATTAACAATACAAAGATAAGTATAGTGAAAAGTAATTTCAAACAATAAATTATTACATTGCAATAGTTCGAACATAATTTTGCATAAAATGAGTATATGTGGTTTTTATTATATATAATATATTTAAACTGATCCTCAAATATCGATTTTCTCTTGATAATTTGTTATTTTATCTACTCGTTTTCATTAAGGGGAAATTGGATGTAATTAAAAATAGCTAGCGGTGGTTAAACAGCTATTAATTAAACACATTATAGTATTTAAACTTATTTGTATTTGGAATACAATTAGCTTAAATAAAGTAGCTCACTTAAATCTAAATCACTGACATAATGAGCGTGGGTTTATCTATATAAGCACAAGCATTTATGGTAATTTATATGCTGCTAAAGAACAACTTTATTTTTAACTTTATTGTACATAATTCATAATTCATTAATAAAAATATATCACCATCAGTTTTACAAAAATTGTCAAATGGAACAATGGCGTATGTACTTATAAACACCATTTTGAGTAGATATAATATGTAATTATGTAATTGGTACACCAAGTGCAGTGTAACTCGATAATTTGTTATAAAGGTTATCAGTCTTACTCTTCGGCGTCCACAGTGGTAGCGCATTTGGCTGCCGTGAATGAGGCCGCGGGTTCGATCCCCGTAAAGGGTCACAATGAAATATTTATTACCTTTTGATTTTCAAATTAATATTTCATGTGTGATACTACTGAAGCGTAAGCTGATGATCTTGCCTTCAGGTAATAAAATTATTAAGATACACTCCATTTGGTGTACCAATGTGTTGAAATAAAACTGACTTGGTTTTAACCTAGGTAATTTCAGTATTTTTGGTTAATTAGCTTAGCCACGAATTCTTTTTTTTTATCCCTGAATTCGATTTGTATATAATATGCCGTGAAAAACGAGTGGTAACTCCGAAACCGGTTGTCAGTTTAAAACAATAGAAACAGATTTTAAAAATCTATTTTGTTTCATTTATAGATATATTTAGAATTTATATGATTAAAACCAAAATCACTCTAACGAGTGGAGGCTGTTAATTTTTTTTTAAAAAAGAACACAAACTGCCTCCAGGCTGCGGATATGGAATAATAATGGTGATGATCAATAGATGAAATATTACTCTCAGTAAAAATTCTACTAATCAAAAATCATTATATACTGCACTTGGTGTGCCAATTCAGTGCCCTATGCACCATTGGGTGCGGATAAAGGAAAGTAGTAGTAGTAGTAATATAATTTTTGGGACCACACAATCTAGATTTTAAACTAAAATCTATACATTAAAATGAGTTGAATGTGTTTTTAAAGACTTGGCGTATTTAAGTGTTAAGAGCATACCACACCACGTGACTCGCGGCCGCTTTCCCATACAAACGGTTTTCCTTGATTTTTTTCCCCAGAATTTAACATTAGAGCAATGATTTTTTTCATATTTTTTTAGATATCGCCTGGTTTCGCTATCGCTAGCATCGTCAGACTGGCGACCACCAGTCTGACCACCAGACCACCAGTCTGACAATGCTAGCGATAGCGAAACCAGGTTACTGGAATAAACTATATAAGTGGTCTTACTAAAATGGTGTTTTATTCGTAAAATGCAATTCCACCTCGAAATGTCAGTAGATAATCTCAACAAATTAAAATAACATAGCTATAATGCTAAATTTCAGGGCGAAAATCGAGAAATACGTTTGAATGGGGAGCGGCCGCAAGTCACGCGGTGTTTATGCTCTTAACTAACTAACTAACCAACCATCACGCCATTTCGCAGAAGGGGTAGGCAGAGAGGATGGAACGCCACACCACTCTGTCTTGGCTACTTCTCTTGCTTTCTCCACATTCATACATCTTCTCAATCATCTTCTTCTTTTTCTTAAGTAAAAGATCATTTAAATGTTTGTTATGGAAAAATCATTAATTAGGTGTATGTACCTATAAAAATGAAATATGGTGTATTTCTTTAAATAACCTACCTACATAGGCAGTTCGGCTTTGTATTATTTATTGTATATTGACATCACAACTGCAATGTAAATGTGGTAAATGATCGCAGTGTTGATTAAGAGAGTGAACACAATAACTTTCCCGTTTAAAACAAGATCACTAACAAATTTATAACATTTGTAAATCAAATACAGTGGGAGTGTACCTACAATAGGATAAAAAATACAATAAATATTTGTGAGAGAAAACAAAACCAAATTAAACACTACCCTATTTACAAAAATAAGTTACTAAGTATGAACATATTTTCAATTTGAGTATTAAAAACAACTTGTCAATAACACGTGTACCTTTATCAAAAATGAGCAAAAATATATATTTTACTCACTGTGTTATTTGTTCTTGTTTTTTATACTCCACACCGTACGATTAACAAATAAGTTTTATACTAATACATAAATAAGAATGGGGAATGTTGTAGTATATAAAAGTGGCCACTTAACCCAGCCAATGACAGGTCATAAGCCCTCGAATATCCATATTCCTGAATTTGAAAAAAAAAAATCTACCTCATCTCTGTAGGGATATAAAATGAAATATATACCTACTCCATCATTGTGATCGTTTCTCATTGACCAAAAAATACTGTCCAAACGTATGTTCAATAATTCGGGAAAATGTATGCAAAAAACGTTTTTATATTTATAAAGTTACTTTGTTGTTTTTCATAAATTGTTGTATGCGATTAAATATTTTTATATTTTGTTAATTTTATAGATCAATGCATGCGCAACAATAAAAACAATAAAAAGTTTCCCAGGCACAAAGGATTCAAGCAATAGAAGCAAGTGTATTTTTTGTTTAATGTAAAACATTTTTATTTTAATTAAACTTTTTCAATAAAAAATATTTTACACAATATTTATGATCGCAATGTAAAATTGTTAACTCTCATATTTTAATTACCTACATATTCTTTAGACCGTTTATGAAATGCATCGAATATATAAAATTATATTATATTTAACAAATAGTTTCTCGTATTGTATAACTATAAGTTTAAGAATTCTAAACGCTTTCATCAAACAAAATAAAATCTCGTTAAACGGTGTGTTTCTTACGAGGCTCGATCGCGTTGAAGAAGATTGTTTGTCGATTGTTATCGATTGCCGTACTCTCGAGAGGAGTTTCCCTAAACTTGAGACATTGGAGAATAATGAGATGAAAATAAGCCGAGAGTTTACGGCAATTATTATAAGTGTCAATCCCTTTCCTAAAATTCGTCCCTCACAAACATCCTTGCCTGGAATCACCGTCCTTTCTGGGAAGCCCTATTAGGTGAATGAGCTTTACGATTTTTCTTGGTAATTGTTCCTGCTATTTTCCGTAAGCCGAGAGATAATGGCAGATCATTTTCTTTTCAGAATCCTCAGGCAAAGAGTTGAAAACTGTTTTTGAGCTCTTTTATTAAGCAGTTAAAAAGTTTATTTTTTTACTCCTCTGTCAGTCCTAAGTGTATTTCGCTCATTCGTTCCTTTTAAATTAAATAGTATTTAAATAGAAAGCGCTGAACAAAGCTTATTCTCACTGCGTTATCTACAAACCTACAAATAAAGGATAATGGATTATTTGCTTTCATATATTTTTTACACTACACTACAGAGGTCATCGGGCAATTAGTATGGGATCATGACTCACGGCGGACACGAACTTAATATTGCGAAATGTATACATAAATAGCTCTGGTTTACTATGGTATGATGGATCGCATCTCTGTGGGTTGTGGGAATGTTTTGGGTGGACGTTGCAGAACTAAATCTATCATAGGCCTGTTTACATGATTTTTTTATAGTTTTATTCATTTTTCGTCGTATGGATAATAAAATAATTTAAAATATGCAATGAAAATTAATTGGGAATTTATTCTTCCATTTAAAATTAGTCTGGTCAAACCAGGTCCAATATGCACTTTTGATTTTGCACATATTTTAAATTTGATAAATGTTGAGTAGGTACAAACCAATATTTTTTATTACTTTTAAGATGTTAAAAAATAATTACATTTGTTCACAAAATAAATAAATAATTGTTGTATGGATAAAATCCTGAAATTTTAATTAAGTTTTTTTTTATTATTTCGCATCAAATTGCATTTTGTTTATGTAAGTATTTAATTTTTATTAAAAATTGTTATAATATGTTTATAGACATAAGTTGTTATGTACCTACATATTAGATTTGTTGACGAATAAGTAAATAAAAAACTACAAGTAACTGTAACGTTACGTTCTTTCCCACGTAAAAAACGTTTTATTTACTTAATTATCAAATCAAGAAGGCGCCAGGTAGATTATTACACTTCCCATTGAAAAGCGTAATTTCAATGTTTATGGGTATGTACCTACCTACATTTTATTAAATTCATGAATCCAAACTCACTAACCTTATTTTACTTATTTTTACGTAACTAACCTTTCGACTGTCAGACTACGAAATAAAACATGGAAAGTTATCTTATTACTTTTATTTTATGTAACAAATTACCTTACATATCAATGTTAATTTTCAGGCATTCAAATAATCTAAAAAAATTGAAATAAGCCTACACGGTACAACTAATACACATACATAGAAACAGTGTGTTCCCCACAAATAGCTCTATTGTACCTCTTTAACCCCCATGTATTTCACCATGCCATAAAAAAATTCAAATATCATAAAATCTCTACGTAAAATATTTAAAATGACCACATTTACATAAAAATATATTACAAAACTGTAAGTATTAAGAAAATAAATACCCTTATCACTTTGCATTAAAAAGTTACAGAACTACTAACCTTTTGTCTTATCTCACTATTTAGGAAGGTACTAAAGTGAGCGTGGTGGCGGGCAGAGAGAACTTACCGAAACAGCAAAAGCGCTTGTTACCCGTAGTCTATTATACGAATGGTAAGTGATCTAGGGTTAAATGCTTTTTTTTAATTTCACAATAAAATCCTGTTTGTCCGTCACATTATATTTCAAAAGGGCTCCTGATTAAAATTCCTTTTGCAAAATTTTCAATACTTTCTAAATAATCGATTATCGCTTTTCCGGCACTGAAAATTCAGCACGATTTAATATGAGACTGCAATGCAGATACAGAAGTACAGGATTTCGGTTTCTTTCGTGTCCATGGCGTTACAAACCAGTTTAGCTTTCTAATATCTGGTTTCACACGGTTCTCTGTGAAAGGAAAATTTCTCTCGGGGTCTTTTAGACTTTTTTGGTCTCCTGAAACCGAGGCTCCAAATACTTGGCTCAGTTTTCATTCCAATAAACCACTTCTCGTAAACGAATTTTTATGTAAATACTTCACATGAAGCCAACAGCCCAGGTGTTTGTTCCGTGGGTATTACTTGCGGTGATCTAGATTTAGACTGTCATTTCAAATACTTTGTGAAAAAATGACAAAATACATGAACAAATACAATCATATATACTTTCAACACTCTAAAA
The DNA here is from genome assembly GCA_022494985.1 of Micrasema minimum. Lineage (NCBI taxonomy): Eukaryota > Metazoa > Arthropoda > Insecta > Trichoptera > Brachycentridae > Micrasema > Micrasema minimum. The sequence goes on along the minus strand of JAGVSP010003463.1, from coordinate 44,819 downwards.
ATAATAATAACTATAGTTTCGGCTATCGTCAAAAAAAAACCAAGTTACAATAAATCATGTGTCACGGATCACGTACCTTTGTAATAATAAAATAAGGCAATCATAGAATTAAAATAGGTATGAAATTATTCGGTATGTTTTAAAATAATTTTAAGGATTTTGGATTATCTTCGTATAAAGCACATGAATAAAAATGATGCATAAATATTCATTATTTAATTAGGTAGATACCTACTTACTCAAATGATCTCACATTACTGAGATCCAGATAAAATTGAGATGCATTATTTGCATCGCAATCCCTTCATTCTTTTCCCATATCCGTACCTAATGGTGCGGTACATAAAATAATGAAAATCTTGATCGTTATGTGTATCTTGTGGTGTCTCTGGTAATAAAATTGAGGTGTGATGATCAAATGATTAGTTTTACGCTTTAGCGCCAGTCTGAAGTATCAACTTATAATACAAAAAAATGCTTACTGATATCATAATTTATTGTCTTCGCTTTTTGTTGTAGTCTTTGCAACTTTTTATATTGTATGCTAAAAACGGACTGTATCTGTAAATAAATAAACTAGCTATAATACAATAATACTAATAGTGGTTATTTTGAGAAAAAGCAAGAGTAATATTTTTGTTGATCTGTTAATGCGTTTTGTATTTTGATGCATTATATTGTACAGATCTTAATAATGACTCCATTATTATTATTAATATAATACAATAATTCATCCAGAAATCCACGTAACATAGCACCATGACCGGGTGAGATTCACTTCCCGATTACCTTACGTTTAGCAATATCTGAGTCATCTAAGCAACAAGTCCCGTTCGCCGCGAACCAGGATAAGACATCCCTAAAAGGGGCGCGGCGAATAGAAGGCTCGAGAACAAAGGACTTCTATCCAGATATCCCTCGTCACATTTCTAACGCAAAGATGAAAATCGAGCCCAAAAGTGTTTTACGAAAACGCGGATATAAAGGAAAAGGGTCAGTATTGATACGTATTTTTCAAATATTCATACGACGCCGACGCCTACCTATCCCGTGTTTACTTTGACCTCGTATTCGTGTTCATACTTTTGTATCAATTTCGATATCCGATATTTTTATTGTTTACTTTAGTAGGCGAAATTAAATTGAAAAAGGATACATGTATAAATAATATTATATCGTCGGTGATACTGCAAATCCGCTTAACTAACATTTGCGAAATCGCGTAAATTCTTTACTTCGTCGGTCTATCTTGGAAATGACACGTTTAATTTATTATTATTTATCGTTCATAAGTTTCATTTGGGCGAATACCTCTAGGTCAAATCAGTGTGAAACTAAAATCTTTTAAAATACAAAATAAAATTTAAAATACTACCTAACACAGAAATTCAAAGTTATAATAATTTAAACCTACAAAAAATCTCATATGTTGATTTAACAGTACAATTTTAAGAAACTAGACCACTCAGTAAACACACATCGCACCATGAATACTATACTGCACTAAGTCTAAATTGGTCGTAAGTGAACTGAGAATACCAAGTTATAGCTCACGCTGACTGCCACAATTACATAGGTCCAAAAAACGTGTTTCTATCTCTTTCCTTTGTCGAGATATTATATTTAAAAAAATACTATTCAAATAAAACAGTGCGAAAATAAAATCCCATTTTTGCGAATACTTAAAAATTAGTTGTTTTCAATCAGTAGAATTTACGCTGCGACATGTAAAAGTATAATTGAAATGTATTTGATGCATTTATTAAAAAATAAAGTTTTAAAACAAAATATAATAATGCAGGCCACTTATAATCTACGTACTTGATTCCAGCACTAGAACATAATATAGGATTCACGCTACAACATGTCCCATCAAGCCTCGCGGGTGGATACGGCGGCGGCGAACTTAAGCATCGTTTACTCCAGAATCATGTACGCGCATTACGTTAGCAATCTTCTGACACCAATAATTATGAAACTCAAGTTAATTATAATCATGTTGTAGCCGTAGTTGCCTCGCCCTGTAACTAACTGCGTATTCAATTCCAGCATTATAGGATTCACGCTATATACTTCCCGTAAAGCCTAAAATACGAAATGAAATGGATACGGCAAGCTTAAATCTTTGGTCATGAGTTGAACATGTAAGCCCCACACTAGACTGTTTTAAAGACTATTGAGTAATTTTTTCAGTTCAGCACACTCTACCGATTTTTTCAACAAGCTAAACTGCGATTTTAAGATTGTCAGTGTGATAAAAATTCGGATGAATTTACGTGATGTACGCGAACAAGTGCTTTCATTGCCCCTACCACTGTCTCAGCTTGTGTATTGTAATTGTCATTGTCATTGATAATGTAGGCGCATACAGTTTCATCGTTAGCATATCAGTCTGTGTAGGTCCATTGCTGGACATAGGGCTCTCTTTGCCGCTCTCCTTCCGATCCCGCGCCGTCCCATCCGCGGTTTTCCAGAAAACTTCTTGATATCGTCTACCTATCTCTTTGGTGGCCGTCCTTGAGGCCTCGGTTTTCTAGGTCTTTACACCAGAACACGTTTTGCCCGTCATTCTGGCTGGAACCAGCCTATTTTCCCTTGTTATCACTCATGTAAACACAGTTTTGTGTAGGTATGTACTTGCCATTCCCATGCCTTTATGCCGTATCCATCGATTTAATGCTATGACATAAGCCAGCGCAGCGGTGGTCTAACCTTTATAAGATTATCAAAGTGAAAGTTAGGATTTATTTATTGGAGTGGAATTAAGTTGACTGTAAAGTTTGGAAACGATACGCTCAAATACGTATAGAGGATCCGAAAGCATTTAATTGGAATTTGAGTGAAGTTTTAGCAAGCAAGTTACAAATGATTGAGTCTATTTATTAAGACGTATTTAATTTACAATATCTCTTTTTTAGTGGTATTAACACTCCTTTTCGTGTGTTGATGACTCTGGTGATAGGTTTGTCCGACTCCTTGTCGCGAATGTGCGTAACCATTCTCTTATTTTATACGAGTTTAATAGTAAAAAAATAAATACGTAAATAATTATATGCGTTGGTTTAGCGTTCAAGCGTATGACTGATCTTACCTTTGTGTAATAAAACAATCAAGATACACTGCACTTGGTGTAGGTACCGATGTATGCAGTGCCCTGTGCACCAAAATAGTTTTTTTTCCTTACGAAATTTTCACATTCAGACAAGAACTTTTCCTTGGCGAAAAAAACTCTGCGTCCTATTTTTTTACGGTAAATCAAAAATGGACCAATTTTACAGTTAAAACATCTTAAAATGACGCCTAGGTGTAAAAATAAGGAAATTAATACGTTTTCATAGTTCTCCACCTTCACTTTTTAAAATGATAATGATATTTAATATTTTGGACACTATTTCTTTCTTTTTCCAGCCAGACGCGGTTTTAAGATGTCGTTTATCTGAAAATTTTGTCTATTTTTTATTTACCACAAAAATAGGACTCTGCAGAGTTTTTTTCTACCTGGAAAAGTTCTTGCAAAAAATATGCATGGAGAAAAATGCTTATGATGCTTTGTCGAATATTTTGTGAAAAAAAACAAATAAAAAACTTTTTGTTGGAAAAAACCTTCGAAAAATTATTTGGTGGTCGATGAAAAAAACGCACTTAATAGCACGATACTGAGCCACTGGGAGTATATATAATAAATTTAAAAAACTAAAAATAAATCTACAGCTGTCAATACTATAATAGTTGCATGAACAACAAACCATATCTTTATGATTCTCAAAAGCCCTTTTCACAACGACGCGCGATGACACGTCCCATATTATTTGTGGTACTTGAAAAACGAATGATTTAATTGGTTGGAATCTGCCAGCTTCTCGTGAAAGTTGTCACACGCACCATAATATACGCTTACGCCTCATCTCTGTATATATTATTATATTTTCCATCATCCCTGGTTAGAAAGAACACAAATATTTATAACAAATGTCTTTATTAGCTGTTTACAGTTTTTAACGGAGATTTAATTTTCAAAAAGCGTAATATTTCTAGTGTTGTGGCTTTGTGTACAGTTTCTAGGACATGGGGTTTATATTCAATATAGTATAAGGGTTACGTATATTTATGTAGATATTAATATATGCCTTAGAAAAATAGTCTCTAGCATGAAAAGGAAGAGCCAAAACATCCCCAACCAATTACATACCTTCACAACGTCATGTGAATAACTTTTCTGTAGTAGTACAAACATATTGATTTTATTCATAAAAGAGTTCCGATAATATTACAAAATACCCATCGTAAATATGGAAAACACGTAGGTGTAGATATCAAAAAATCACAGCAAGAAAATATTTTTTGTTGTAAAAATTGCTAATTTAGTAATTTTTTCTACCATAATATTGTGCCTGACACATTATACTCTCATTACTTAACTCACAGAAACGGACTATTTTTTTAACGTGGAATATAATTTGTATGATTGTATGAATTTAATTCAATCTGCCAGGAATGTATTTCTTTCTTTCTTTAAACAAAACGGCTTAGTAAGCCTTTAAAAAATGTTTGTTTTAACAAATAAAGAAAAGTATAGAAAAAAACACAATTACTTTGTGCATTCATCAAATCACTTGAATAATAAATAACCATTTGCTCCAGGAATCAAATCACTGCTTCATTAGTAGATAAATAAAGTAAAAATAATAAAAACACACGTTGACTTACAATTTATAAAACTTAAGAAAAAACTGTATGGTTTGAAAATAAAAAGTGAAGAAAAAGAAAGTAATACCTTAAAATAGATAAATAAAGTCAGAATTGGATAGATTTTGGTATTTCCCTTAACATAATAATAATACCTCGAAGTGGACCTGTTCGGTTACCAAGATCCCCAGAATGAGACAAGAGGTCAAATAAATAGAGCCGCAGCCATCTCGGGATGTCTGAAAGATGACATTTGGAAAAATCTTTACATGAGAACAGATAGTAAGGTGAAAATTTACAAAACCTAGGTTCGCCCCTAGATGACATATGGGATTGAAACAAAGGCGGACACACGTAAGACCAAATCCGTGCTGAGAGTCTTGGATATGAAAATCCTACGATGTACCGCCGGGAAAACTCTGAGGGACAGGATTAGAAACGCCCAAATTCGAGCAACTTCCAGATGAAGTCCAGGATGTTGTCAGGTGGAAAGAGAAAGGAGAAGAAACTGGCATGCACACTTTGAGAGAATGGACGACAGTAGAATAGCCTAATCCGAGATGCATCTCTGCCTACCTGGCCGCCGACTTTCTGGACGACCCGCAAAAAGATGAAGGGACAGCTGGAAGTCGACATCCCAAGAGGCAGCATCGAACGAGAATCACACAGACCCCTAGGTCTATCTTAAGAAGAAGAAGAATAATAATGTGTTTATACCTACCTGTGTGTTTCGTCTGCTTCGTAATGTAGCGGTGGCGCGTTGGGCTATCTTGCATGAGGTCGTGGGTTCGATTACCGATGGGGGTCAATATAAAATATTTATTTTTATGTGATTTTCACATAAAATCATATATGATACCTTGGACTGGCGCTGAAGCGTAGACTAATCATCTTGCCCTCATGTAACATACGATTAAGAATCGATGATGATGATGGTGTAACAACGCAGTGTCCTATGCACAATTTCGGGAGCGGATAAGGGAGAGCGGTAGAAGTAGTATTACCATAGTTAAAAATGCGAAGTTACGTTAATTCCATTTAATCGCAGTGAAATTATATTATTATAAATGTAAATTATTATACATTAATGTAAACTAATGGAATTGAATAATGTAAATTTGAATTTTCAACGTATAATATATTACTACGCTACTGTATGTCGTGGGATAGGCAAAAAAAAAATATACATACTGTTATTTATTGCATTTTAATTTTCATACATTTAATTTCAGGTAAACATTGAAAATAGATATCAAATCATTGAGCCATTCATTTTGAACTAATATACAAATACAGAATATTCGTGATTCGGACGATTATTTGAGGCATGTTTATTTTAGCATCTGCCTGCAACATATGTGTTCAATTGTCACTCTTGACATATATCCTGTGTGATGTTCACAGTGGCGTCAATTTTATACAGCTTAGGTATACAGCGTAACATTCATGACTCGTTTGAGCTGTCTAATATGTAATTTGTTCAGTGACAAGTTTGATTATTTCATATCGCTCATTTAATCAAAATTGTTCTGTAAATCTACGAATGATCGATCTAATAATTTATAATTGATATTAGATTAATGACCGGTTATGATGTATCTTCTGTCAAACATAATTTATAGTGAAAACAAATGAAACGGTGTGTGTTTATTAGTCATTGACAAACAATACCATTAGAGGTTACATTTTGTTTGAATTCTCAGAAAATACGAGTATGTGGATTCACCTATTTTCAGTTTCATTTTGTTATCAAAAAATTGTTCAATGCGCTTGGAGCACAACAATTGCTGTAAATGTTGAACCCTTGGTATTACTGTCATTCGGCGTTTCAGCTGGCGAGGCCATATACTACGTATGCCTCTCGAGAGCCGCCACCATGCTTGACAAATTGGTAGGTTCTGATAAATAAAGTTTTTTTTAAATAACATAATTGTTCTTTGAAAAATCAAATTAATGTACATAAATAATCAATCGATGTAAACAATAATGGATGATATTGAATTATTCAATATACAGGCATTGAAAGTTTAAAATGCTCACAATCTTGGCTTGTTTCAAAATATACTTTTCATCCGTCAAATCCATGTAAAATCTAAGTATAAATTATGCAGCTTACTGGCAACACTAAACTATGTAATGTTAGCAGTTATATTGAAGATCAGTATACCTGAAAATTAATTATAGTAATTAGTGGAGAGAAGCGTCACTGTCTATCGCCCGGTATTCATTAAATGAAGCACCATTACCTTCCAAACATCCATTATCAAACCGGACTTGGCACATAAATTCTAGTAATGACAGTGAGAGATACACCTGTAGTACATAGTAGGTTGGAAAATATAGTTAGCAGTAATAAACCAAGATAATTATTTTAATTCATTAGATATAATTCTTAAAAGCCGAAAGTTGGAAGCCATCGCTGGCCACTTGAGTAGGGGCCTTAACAGATACAAAGAAGATTTTAAGAACGAAACACGGAAAAATTAAGAGGGCTTATGATAAATATTTTTTAAATTTTAGATATTTATTCACTCATTAAAATATTAAAACATGTCAAGGCAAGGAGCTCCAAAATATTTAAATCTTGATATGTCGCAGTTGTGACGCGAACGTTTACAATATCTTGGAAAATTTACGGATTTATGCTATACCTATACGCGTCACAACTGCGATCACGTTGGTGATCGGTGCCCAGATTATCACGTGCAGAAGAAAAGCGATTCAATCAGTAACGACCTATGACAATAAGTTGTCCCCGACTCACTTGAAAATCCGCGTCGAGTCAGGACATTGTAATTGTGAGGAAATATATTTAACTTCTATTTTGATTTAGTAAATAAGTATTTTTAAGTTAAAAAAAAAAGTTTGTGTATACAACAAATATAAATCAAACGGAGATACTGAGGGGGTAACCTTAGAGGGGTTGGGGGGGATATAAATATATCTTCCTCCCCCCTCACTAAACTGCATAAAGTAGATTGAATAGTAGAATTTTTTTCCTCTATGTGCAGCTGAAAAAGAGTCCCACAGGACTCTATAACAGCTGCGGGTGGATGGTGGGTTCGTTATCCCCCCTCAGTTGTGTATACAATGATAAATCAGTAGGTATTACAAATGCCTTTATTGCAACAGATATTTTCAAAGTTACCCACTCATCTGGTCCAACATTGATTTAATAAATTAAGAGAGAAAAGTCTAATTTTGCTGGTTCAGATGGTATCTGCTTAATAATTACTAAAACATTTTTATTAAGATTGATGCCTTATATTCGTTTCTGTCAGATATTAAAAGTTGTAAAACATAATATGTGTCCAAAAATTGTCGCATCGCAGTTTTTTCTGCCCCCTCCTTAAAAAAGTCAGGCCGCTTAGGGAAAAATTTAATAGAAAAAAATGATATTAAAAGTGTACAAATTGTAAGAAAAACAATAGTATTAAATCATCATAATCATCATGATCATCATACTATATCCGCTCCCTATGTGGTGCATATGGATTCCACAAACTGCCTTCAGGCCAAGCGATTAGTCGCCAGCTCCCGTGCATCTTCCTAAGTCAAGTCCACATCCCACAGCTCTGACGCAAACTGCCGGCGAATTGTCAACAGTGGACGTCCAGGACGCCGCGCCGAGAACCTGATGCCTTGTAAAATAGGCTAATTTTGTTTGGGCTCTCGGGAGGCATATGTAGTATATGGCCTAGTCAGCCGAAACGCCTTTGCCGGATGACAGTAGATACCAAGGGTTGCTGTGTCCGTTCCCTCACTACTGTATTCCTTACAAAGTCAAACCACCGCACACCTAAAATTCTTCTAAGACACCTATTCAAAAAAAACTGAGAATACTGCTATTGTGGGCCCTGGTTAGGTGCCATGATTCGCAGCCATAGAGGAGAACAGGTGTAGTCCGGGAGTAATAAAGGCGGCATTTTGTTTTAAGCGAGTAAAAATCCGGTCTCCAGACAGCTTTCATATTGTTGAATGCAGCGCCCACTACTACAAGCCGCACTCCCAGTTCTTTCTGAACTCTGCCGTTTTCTGTCATGTACGCTCCCAGGTATTTGAAGCTATCGACCTTTTCGATGACTTGTCCCGACAAAGCCAGGGAGATCTGGGCATTTTGACACGAGCTGTTACACATGACATGGGTTTTATCAATGTTGATTTTTAAGCCCATGCACGTGGAGTGCCAATTTAGCATATCAACAATAACCTGAAGGCCCCCGACTGAGTTGTCAATAAGGACGGCGTCAATAGCGTACTCCAGGTCGTAGAGCTTTTGTGAGGGGGAGATGAATATTCCTCGGTCTGGCGGGATTGAAATCTCAAAAATTAAATCCATGAGGATTACAAACAGAAATAGGGCAAGGACGCAACCCTGTCGCACTCCAGTGGTGACCTCAAACCAATCTGAGACAACATCATCAATTCTTACTCGGCATTCGCTATCAGGGGCTTTGATTAGCCCGATCAGTTTCAAAAGCACCCCGTATGCTTCCAGTACTTTCCAGAGTGTTGGTCTATGCGGGCTATCAAAAACTTTTTCATAATCCACGAAGCAGAGAGCTAAAGAAGAATTTAATTGCTGGTAAAAAAATTTAAAAAATATGAATATTTATTAAGTGTAAACATTGTAAAAACATCATTATGTGAAGCAACGAAAAACGTTAGTGTTTAGTACTAGAATGTTATGCCTTTTTAAAGCTTCATTCACCATTCATTCCCTTATCCGCATCAAATGGTAGGTACATAAGGCACTGCATAGATAGTAATTACACTTGTGCAGTTTATTTCAACCATTTATTACATGAATGTAAGGAGATCATCAGTCTTACGCTTCAAGCCAGTGCATGGTATTATATTATGCATTATGAAATATTAAGGTGGAAAACCACATTTTCTATTAAAAAATTACTCATAATGACCCCTACGAGAATTAAACCCGCGACGACCTCATGCATGATAGCCCAGCGCGCCAATCACTATACCACGACGCGGACAAGGTTTAAATGCACCTGCAATAATAAACATTAAAAGAAATGTATAGCTCGTGTTAGTTTCACGTCATTTCTGTATTCCTTCATGCGTAAAAAAAACCATGAGTATTTGTAGGAAACCAACCATAAAACACACTGCGTTTTCCATCAGTGCTCCAAAGTGGATTGGCCGATCCATCATAGTTGTCACATGAAATATACGGATACTCAGATCCTCGTCTCCACCCTACCGCTACGTTCTCCATACATCATTTCAAGAAATATTATCCGAGTAACGTCAAAATATATCGTCGTTTTATTATATCGCGGGCATCAGTAAACAAAACAAAAAACAATACTAAATTACAATATTCTTTTCATGTTTTTTTCATAATCAATTAATATTTGTAATGGTTCCTGTCAGATATAATCGTTCAAACTATTTTGTTGAATATAATTAATATTGTGATAGAACCGTGTAATTTGAAATGGCTTATGATAAGCTTATTGCGGTTGAGATCAAAATAAATTAAATTAAATAGAAACTGAAATTGTTGTGGTATTTTTTGAAGCTTTGGTCCACTTTGTAGTGTAGTGGTTAGCGCGTGGGGCTGTCATTATGAGGCCGCGGTTTCGATTCTCGACGAGGTCAATATGAAATGTTTATTTGATTGGCCGAGTGCTGACTGAGCGAGGCTGTCTCAGCCGTATGCCGCGCGACAATTTGCCTCGCGAGGCTGCCTCGCTACGAATCCAACGTCGGCGTCGCGAGGCTGCCGCGCCCGCGCGAGGAAAAGCCGAGACACGATTCGGCCGAAAATTTTTCAGTTTAACGCTTGCTGTCAAAATGAGACCGCGAGTGCGCATTGTCGTCGCAGCCAGAGTTTTAACTAATTCATCTAACTAATTAATTTTAACTAAATTAATGTGATGAGTTAAAAATTATTAAAAACCGAATATACTCGTAATATGAGTATAGATAGCTTTCAGTAATGCAGAATATAATTTTACAAAAATGTCGGATTTCAATATTTATTTCATGTTTCGAAACAAACAATATCATCCATTGTTCCGCAAGTTTGTGATACCATTTTTTAAATTATTTTTTAATTGACTATGTAAAGATACGTATTAAGAAATCTGTTATATGTACGATCAGACAAGGTTTTCTTTTCTTCTTATTTTAACATCAATAGCTCCCATAAACCTTGAGCTACAGCGTAGCTCCGTTTATCCATTTTGCGAGCATGCGAGGCATATAACATCCGTCCTGAGTGGGCGCGAAAAATAGAGTGACTGAGGCACATTTTTGGAATCGGGATAGCCGCAGCCCGCAGCCACCGCATAGCTCGGGCGATGTTGGTCGCGTGCCTGGTCAGTCACTACGCGGGTATTTCACCGAGCATTTGCCTCGCGAGGTGGTGCATAGGAGACTGCATTTGGTACACCAAATGCTGTATATCTTAATCATTTGATGATCACATGATCAGTCTTATACGGCGCCAGTCCAAGGTGTAACATATAAAATATTTTTAACGGTAAAATTGGTCGCGTACCAACTAAGCGGGCAGCCCCGCTCATTTACTAAGATAAAGGAAAATGGTAGTAGTAATTTTTGAAACTAAGAAATTCTAACATCGTTTATATAGAAATTTCTTGACTTCGAAAGATGCACGGGAACTGGGCCGATCGCTTATCTGGAGGCAGTTTGAGAAATTCATATGCTCCACATAAAGAGCGTGAATGGATTAATGATGATTAGTAAATTTCATTTGTATTAAAATTATTTTTTTTGCTAACCTGAATAAATAGTCTAAAAATATTTATTTTTTTAGGTCGCCAAGCGTTTTAAATTATTCTCAATTTCCACAAAGAAACTTATTTAATCAAATGCCTTTATCTCTTCGAATAATAATTCTTAACAGAGTCTTACAATCTATCACTTAATTTCAAATGAAATTAGACAGCTTGTTATAAAGTCGGCATTATCTCAAAGGGGGTGGAGGGGGAAAATCCCCAACGTTTCAGGAGGTAAAAAGTCTCATAGGACCTTAAACTTATGTCCAGGGAAGATCGCATCGGCCATAACTTCTTGGCCTTTTTATTTTCGAAGCTCCGTCATTTTGTAAGTTCCCCCATGAGCCGAGACCAGGAACACCCGCTCTATCAAACTTTTGGGAACGCCCTGCTGTCTGGTTTTAACTTATCTATACGGATATCCTTAGATTTATTCCAACTTCGAGTCGATATGTTGGAGGCATCTACACATGTACCTGCCGAATCGAATAAAAATAACTCCTTTTCTTTCTGAGTTGTAATTTAATTTTAGTTTCAGTCATCTTTTAGGAAAGTATATCTTTATGTTTGTACGTTTATCAATAATTCAATATTTTTTGTAGAACTCCTTTCACAGTTTTCATGGCTTAGTTTTAAACAGTAAAAATACTTTAAAATTTCAATTTATTCTTTGTATAGTAAATTTTTGTGTTATTTTCTTTTCGTTAACCCTCGCATTGTGGTGATGCCTCGTTGCAAAATCACACTAAATAATTAATATTTCCGTAAACAATAAAAGTATAACCTTTATAATCAAACCTTTTTACACCGGAAAAAAATATTTGATAAATAATAAAATTAGTAGTAGTAGAAGTAAAATACTTTAAAAATATTTTTTTACTTCAAGTGTAAGAAATTTCATACATGAACATCGTGTATTTTGCAGTAAACAGAGGACTTTATAATTTTTTAATGCGTTTTTCAGCTTAATTTTTTTTTCGAATGAGTTATTATGACAGTCAGGTACTAACTACACACTTGTAATAAAAACATTTATATAAAATATACAATGTTAAAAGTTATGAATCAGCATTTTGTATGGGTAACTCGAGGTTACATCACCAGATGCCGTGGATAGTTTCAAACACAGTACTTTAAGGGCTAAACAGTCCTCGACAAACTTAAGAAATGCATTTTACGGTAGCTCTCCATGGATGATAAAAAAAAAAATTAAAAAAGTCGGGCAAGGCCGAAAAAGACGTGGCATGATCAGGTACAAAGTGGTGAATGACAAGATGGAGGAAGCGAAAGAGGTGTGCCAAGAAAAAGTTGTGTGGCGTTCTATCCTCTCTGCCTACCCCTTCGGAAAAGTGTGAAAATTTATTATTTTGTTAGAATATTTATTCTTATTTTAAGGAATTTTTATTCAGTTTAGTTCTATTCATACATTATTACAGATTTCCTCCCAAATTATATTATGTATTGAATGCAACGAATTTAGATAGCAACTCCGTTCATTGAAAATATAAATTAAAGGATTAACCAGAAAAAAAAATGAAAATTTAAATGAAAAAATGAAGACGACTGCGATAAGACAATAGCATAATAATACCATTAATAATAATACCACTTTATCCTTGCATAATCCCTTAGGTTTCCTCACCACTTAACCACTTTTTTCTTGCACAATCCCTTAACACAAACCTCTTTTACATAAAGCGTTTTAACGTCAATCCTCTTTCTAGTATATTTGATTTTATGAGTTACGCAAAACTCAAAGACATTATTTCATACAATACCTACATATTTGTTCAATTTGATTCCGTGCACTGTTCTGAACTTATAATTTAATCTAAAGAAGACTGCACCGGTGCCTTTATTCGAGGAATCTCAAAATTAAACATGAAAATGAGGTTTCTAGAATGTGCCGGCTTCCGAAAGGTACACTAACCGAGGGGGAACTACTCTATCTTTAGTTCCATTTCATTTCCTTCTTGTGGGATGTCTATTCTCACATCTACAGGATGGAAATCTTCAAACTTTTATATTGTACGTAGGTATTTGGAATTAGCATAAATTTAATTAAATCTATGAACAACATAATATTGAGCATGTCTTTACAAATACTGGATTTCACCCAATCTGGCCTTGCATGCAATTGCAATTGACATCTTAAAAGAAACGAGCAGTTTGGAAGGGAATATGGATATCAAGAGGATTACAGCCGTATAATTGGCATATATGGATATAAAATACTAGGCGGAATGGGTCATAAGCCCTGTAAATACCTAAATCTTCATGTAAGCTTACAAATTTCTCGGTTTCTTTTATTTATTAATTGTTTATCCACGGATGTACACAGCTGTAAATGTGTAAAGTAAGTCTAGCCATGTAAAGGAGTAAATTATACAATTTTAGATTGCATTAAAGACACATCAGTAATTTTTTTATGTAATAGTAACCACGAACAAATATGACTTGTTTTGATGGTAAAAGGAGTTATAGAAGAACGTAGAAGAGGATAATAATTAGAGGTTAAGTTAAACATTATTATTCCAATTTATTTTACCTGCGTCCTTTAGGTTTAGAGAATACATTAATGTTCTATCAGGGTGGAGAAATCCCGCATATCTTAATAAGAACAGGTATATGTACCTACAATTAAATCATTTATGTAAACACTTTTACACACCTTTAAATATATATTTTTATTATTTTAATAAGATAATAAAAATCTAATGTGAATTTTCCAGGTCTGTGAAGTTTTCCCTTATGTTATTGGGAATCCTGGTCTGTTGAGGTGGAAACAATTTTTATTCAGGGTTTAGCGAACTTTTTAGTAGTATAGATCTTTTGTTGGTTTTTATTTAGCTTACATTTGTACCTACATACTTTTTGATACTATCTACATCCTCTGAGATGGTTCGTATTATCATAAATATGTCCTTTTTAAAATTGCATGATTTCAACATAATATTTTAATATTTTTCACTACGGCTCTTCAGTAATTTAAGCGTAAATATATGTACACGTACAAGTGAACTTTTAGCGACTTTAATAAATAATTTTAGTTATGTTCTACCTTTTTAATGCTAAAAACGTAAACTGCTCCAGGGTTAAAGGTTTGTTTTGACAACGTTAAACTACAGGAATACGAGAAAAAGTTGCACAATTTCACGTCAGTACATTGTTTGCGGAAACTTGTGTGGCAAAGTTGTGTTAACAAAATTCGCTCAAAAGTAAAGTTACCGCGAATCCAATTCAGTCAGTTTAATTTGGTTTACCTGTGCTTGCCGAAATAATTTTCTATACATTTACTTGCATTCTGCGACGCTGTTTTCGTGTCTCCGCTAAACATCAGTTGACAAAGAAAAACACTAAGTTTTAATAACGCCTTATTGTTTTAGAAGAACATCATGCTGTAGATTTAGGAAACGTTGCAAGATCCCCTTTCCATATGAGTGCACCACGTTTTCAGGAAATTGCAGAAATAGAGGCACCTCAAATTTTACATTAAATTTCTACTGCACTTTTTTAATAATAATTTATTATCAAATTTAATAACCCTTTAACCCACATATTATCATAATTACTTTTATCATGTTTAACTTATTTTGCAGAAAATCGTAAAAAACTGGAAATACTAGCTCATGGTTTTACAAATATCTACATACATAAGTAGAATTTGTCAAATAATTCATGCATATTTATAAAAGCAATTTTGTGAAGTAATAAGTCTTTAAAAACCTAAAGTTGCTATAAACGCATTTTTGTAATAGGTTTTAAAGTTATAATACGTGAAATGAAAGTTATAATGAAAAGTCTGTGTGTCTGTTTCTGAAACAATAAAAGGAACAATATCACCTGAATAAGTGCAAAAGTGGAGCCGGGAGGATAAGTTGCCGCTTAATGCAGTTGTGGATACTTGAAGCATTCGCTCGACTAGAGAATTGTCAGTGAGTACTGTGAAATAACACCAGCGTATATTTTACGTGACGCTTCTACGGAGTGAGAACAAAGTTTTGATTGGGGCGTTATACATTACAAAGGAGGGAACAAAACACTTTTATTAGAAGGGGAAATGGAATCATTAAGGCGCAAACAAATCTGCCGTTATGAGAGTCATTTGCGTTTCAGGCCCGCCCCCGCCTTTCAAATCTGTCTTATTAATCTCTCTGATGGTCAATTAATGTTATTCCATAATCATCCTAAGCCTGTTTCTTTGTGTTGTAATTAACGATATCATAAATATATTCTGCGTGATTTTCTTTTCTTTATCGGGTTTCGTTCGGATAAGAAACATGCTTTTAATTACATGTACGTGAACTTAATAGAATTTCCGTGGGAATTTACATTTTAATATCATGTCCTGGTAAACACGAGGGTTTATAATATTGGTGTTAGTCAGTCGTAATGTATCTTAAACCGTTATGTGAAATATGGGCCAAGCATTTTCTTAATTTAATTTGAATTTTATTAAATTTACAGAACAAATTCCATGGTCATGAAATATTGTATTATTTTCCGATCTAGTTTTTTTTTAAACAAAATACTTCGATTCTTTGCCCATATGTCATAAGATCATTCTTATATCACGTTGATACATAACTGTACACCTCTGCCGAGGATTTGAAATATCTATTTTTAATTAATTAAAATTATATATTGATAGATCCTTACGCAACGAAATTCGTGAAAAGAAACAGTGAGTTCGGTTCTTTTAATTACCTTTGTTACCAGGGACTGAACTCTTTTCTGGACTTATGTAAATACGCGCGCGAAACTTCGGAATGGCGAGTGATTTTGTACCTACCATAGATCACTCGCCATTCATCGCCAGACTTGAAATGTCGCATACGATTTTCAATAAATCACAGGGTCCCTGAAATTTCACTGTGCTTTGTCGTTACTAGTAACGCTAACGAAAACTTTAAATGAAATTACCTGTAACAAGATTTTCGATGATTAAATAATATTCTTATTAGTTAACCATGAAAGGAAATTTCGGAAAGCTTTTATGCGCAATTTTTAAACTTCTATGGGGTGCTTTTTTAGTTCCAGCTTGAAGTTGTTGGGCAAATATTTTTATTTGAATGTCATTTTTGACAGTTAACTTTTGAGTCAATGACCAGTCGCAGTTATCAATGACAATTAACGTATGATTGAGCATATAACGCTGTAACATCGTGTGTATTTAAAAATAAAAAAAAACATTTTTGGATACGCGGAGCAAATCATGTACCGTGCAAGGCAACCATTCAGCGCGCAGTTATTTTTTTTTTTTTTTCTCTGGGAGTAGGTACCTTCTTAAAAGAAAAGGTGTACATATAATTGGTTCCAGGGAAATTCGCTTGATGTCGTGTGTGAATATCTTTGTTGGTTAATTAGCTAATTTTGTTTGGTTCAATGTGTTGTTTTCGCCTGGTGGATTTTAGAATGAGTGACTTGAACGAGCAAAGAGTTGCGGTGAAATTTTGTGTTAAACGGCAAATCATGGAAGAAATTTCACTTTATACGAAAAGTAGTGGCGACATTATACCTAAATATTTTATAAAATTACCACTTTATTACCATTACACCTTCGTTACAACACCAAAATAGCGAGTTTGCATTAATGTAATTTTAAGCCTAAAAGTAGTATCACCCTGTTTGTTTATTTTTAAATTAAAAAGAAAGATTGTGTATAAATAAATATTTAAATTTTGGGATGCTTTCAAAATAATAGTTGTGCTAGAAAGCAGGAAACAAGTTGTGTTGGGGTGGGATTCGAACTTAGAGATATTGATCAGCAGTCCTCGAAACTACCACTAGACCACACCCGATTCCCGGTTCGATTTGAGAATTATTCTTTAAGTACCAAAAAAATATTGCAAATTGCTAGCAATGGATATCCACTATGATGCAAGATTCATGTAATATTTCTACCCTTGATCCTGATTTGAGATGCATTGTTTGTAAAAATGAAACTAGTGGAGCTCACCAATGCTCTTCTTGTCTTAGACCAGTTCACACTATTTTTTTTTTGCGGAGAAACAAATGAAACTGAAGGTTACGGAGTAAACGTTCTGTGTTTTTTGTGTAAACGGGAACAAGATGTACAATTAGAAAGGAATAAATCACATCAAGGCGTAAAACGAGCTGCAGAAAAAATGATTACTGATACGGCTAAGAAACTCCCATAGGAGATAGTATTTTTCTGAACGTTCCAAAAATTTATAGAGGGCCTGGTTTGGCCATTTATGGTACTTCAAATTCCTTCCAAAATTTATTCCTTACCTTCATCCATTCCATTCCGTTTTTGTCACCTATTTGCAACACCGCGTCAGTCTCGAAAATCCGCTCAGCGCAGCAACATTACTCTGACCTCGCAACATCCATCCTTCTCGTGAACTCCAATACCTGATCTTCCTTCGTTCATTTCCACCAAAATCTCCTCGTCATACTCGTCATCTGTCTTTAAGCTTCCCAGCAACCAATTCCCGAATCGAACCCGAGTGAGTTTATAGTGTGTTGTGCCCCTCGTTTGTGTCCCACCGCGTCAGATCATTGTGGTGTTTCCATGGTGGTGTTGTAGGATATACGCCTTTCCTGGTGGTCCTTTATCGTCACTTTCCGCCCCTGTTGAGTCCAGCTCTGGTAAGTCCTTCCATATTCCGATCCTCGTTTGGGACGAAGTTACCAGAGAGTCTCATCGTGGCGGATCCAGGGTACATAGATGATAAAAATTAAACCGGAAAAATATTGGATATGAGACACGGCGTTTACCAAGATGGCGCAGGTAATGGGGTTATCAAAAAATGGTTTTCTCGACAAGAATTACAAATGTTGTCAAACAAATACTTTGATGAAATCCCGCAGAGTATTGTATTTTGCAGAGTATAGGCTTTAGCAAATGTTTGTGCAAGCCGGCTAAAAGGCAGTGCCAAAATAATCGGTGCGCATGTTTTAAAAAGAATGTTCTCTGTGGATCCAAATGTCACTTAAGTATGACATGCGCCAATGAATAATTTTAAGATTTTAATGCTATGTCTTTTAAGAATGGTGAAAATTTAAATCGTTTAATTGAAAGTGACTTTGCCTGCGACAAATATAATTATATTTTTTTATAATTGGAATAAGTTTACAATTTCAAATTTCAATTTTTGAACCCAACATCTCATACGGACGATTTGCAAATTCCCCGTTTTGTCATTGGACCGACGATATTATGTATATATTTTACGATGGCTACGTTTTATTCTGAATTAAAAAAATAGAAAAAAAGGCATTGAACTGGAACATAAAACGCACCCTATAGGTAAAGTATTAGATTGAGATCGAGTTTATACAGTAAAGTTATGAATGAAACAGTTGACTCAGTATGTAGCTTAGCTACTTTGTATGAGCTTAATAACTCTTGTTACGATGAAGATATTTTTTTCCCTATAGTATAAAATTTTAAAGTAATACGAAAATGCCTTTAATAATAAGTTATTTTCACATTTTTTCTTCTTACGTAGATAAAACAAGTGCCAACAATGTTATCTCTGTCCTGTTAAAAATTGCTGCAATAATACATAAGTAAGAGGCACTAAATTTCTGTGAATGCTTTTAAATAAATAAAAAACTCAAAGTCATTTGTACCTACTATCCGCTTGTAAATCGGAAAATAATAAGCGAGAAACGGTAACTTAAAGTAAATTGGGTTTTGTAAGAAATGCGATCAGTGACGTCATCTAACGTATGTAAATTTTTAACACCAAGGATTTACAATAAATAAATAAGTATTTTAAAAAGATTCTTCTAGTTTTACAGACAAGCTTTAATTCAAGACTATGCTTCAATTAGCTTCAAACTGGAGACATACTATTTAAAGTTCATTTAAATACCGCATAGGTGCATGGAGTTTGCAGCAAAAGAAAAGACATAGGTACAAGGTGGTGGAGATTGATTGACCACATTTGTAATGGTCGTCACAATTTAAATATATGAGGTGAAAAAAATTACAAGTTTTTGCAAATTAATGGCGTGGTTTTATTTGAGTATTTAAAAAACATTGTGCGAAACAAAATGTCCGAAAGATGGCGTCCTTGCACGGTTATGCATTTTCGGAGGCGCTTGCTGAAGTTCACTCATCGCTCTAAAAATTTATCTTGGAATCAATTAAATTATATTGTATCCTTAAAATTGGCAAACATTTGTGGCCTGTTAACCTTTGACTTCAGTCAAAGAAAAGTCGTAGGAGTGAGATCGGGCGAGCGAGGTTCCCGTCCGTCCGTCCGATCTCACTCTCTGCATCTTCTTCTTATGAGGTTATCTGGTCAAAGGTTTATGTCAACATGCCACGAACCATTCCCAATTTAAGGGATGCAATTAAACGTGAGATAAATTCTAGAAGAAAATGTCAGGGAATGAGATGAGTAACTTCAGCAGGCGCCTCCAAAATTACATCTCCGTGCAAGGACGGCATCTTTCGGAAATTATTTTTCAACTTTTTTTTTAAAATCCTTAATAAAACTTCCATTCGCAACAACTTGTTTTCTTTTTCACCCCCCTACCTCGTAGATTTAAATTGTGGCGCCCATTACAAACGTGGTCACTCAATCTCCGCCACCCTGTATTTTCTGTCAAGTTACTCAAAGTGGAATGAAAATTATGTTCTGATAAAATGCAAAGGCGTTTCTGTCAAGGTACTTAAACAAAGTGGCATTGAAAAATATGTTCTGACAAAAGGCAAAGGTGAATTCGGTATGTCTTATGTCTCAACCCGCCGAGAATGAAGGTAGGTGCTGAACATCACAACCCTGGTAAGAGTTCTCCACTACATTCTTGAAGAAAGTTGGAACAGCGCCGACGAGTGAATTAAGTTCCCCTTTTTACGCGGTGGCTGTATCGTAGAAACAGGGAAATAGGTACGCGCTAGGCAGAGTTTTAACATAGTCTTATTTTTTCATGCTTTCCTCGGCACGGGTTTTCTCAGTGATGAATGCATTAAAATTTATTCTCTTTTACCATTGTGAATTCTAAACTGCACTTAAGCGCCCTTACCATGGGTCTGAATACTGGACAAGATTCTGTTCAGTTTGTAAACTGTCCCTTGTAATACGAAAATTGGATGGAATATTGAAATGGACAGCGCGACATTTGGCTAACTTAACAGTATTTTTCTTTAAAAAGTTTAAGTAAATATTGATATAATGAATGCCTTTAAAAACTAAAAAAAATAATATTTGTACACACGTACGATAACAGCTTATAATCTCACTTAAAAAATAAACAACTTATTCAGCTTGCCTTTTAACAAACTGAACAGTTTTCTGAACACGAAACAGGACAAGAAACTGTTCAGTTTTCGGACCCAGTGTAAAGTAGGCACTACTCAAAGAGCAATTTTTGGGAAATCGCGAAAAATGTGATTTGGATATCAGTACTGTTTTATTGAAACTGGATTTTTAAAATTTAATATCCCAAAAAAGGAAATTTTTTTTTCCTCATAAAATACCACAGAACACCACACCCACCATAGTACCATAGAGCAGCCATGTGTAAAGGTCTTTTTGAATACACACAATTCTCATAAGTGAAGTGGACCACAGATGCAAATATTAGAACAGATGAATGGAAAAAAAATTGTACTTGTGGAAAATATCTCAGGATTATTAAATCTAAACAAATAACACTTGTGTAAACTCGGCTTTATGGTGTATTATTGCAAGGGTGGATTTAGTGTGGTACCCGATTACGCTGGCGTGTGTTACAAGACAACCCCCGCACTACACATTTACATTCTGCTTCACACTTAGGGGTGGGTGGAGGGGAGGGAGCGCGGCCCGGGGGGAGGAAACAGAAGGGGAAGGAGTGGATTCTTGCATCTCTGACTTGAGTAAACATTGCAATCATCTAAGAGAAAAATTCAAAACACTTACTATTGAGAAAGCAAACGGCTAAAAACGGAAGTCTGGTAGTAATGATTTTTTGCGTCTGTGTCTGTTACTAAGACATTCTTTGTTAAGGGTCTGATATCATAATGTTAGTTCAATTCAGTTGAGAGTGTACATACTATACATAGATACTCGTATTTGTGTGTAGATATGCTATAGGGTGTAGGCTTAGGTGCTATGATTGTGTATATGAGTATGTGTTTTAGGAAAAATTTGGTAACAATTTTTTTATTAGTTTGTTGCATGATCTGTTCAGAAGGTCCATGATGCGAATGAAATAAATGAATATGTTGGTTGCTTTTAGATCCTATGAACTGCGAGACGCACTAACGTCATTATCCTCCAGAGACTCAATGACGTCGACACGTCAGAAAATAATATTATCCTATTTTGAACTCATCGTCAAAAAAAGTTAGGGCCTAGATAAACCTTATGATCAAGAGCTGTTTTGAAGGAAAGCTAGCTAAAGAATATTCTTCTGCTAGGTGGGTAGACAAAAAAGGCTAACGGGGTCCTCTTTGAATCAATATGGTCCAAAATCGGGAAGAATGGAGGCGATTAGTGCAGTAAACGGTAACTTAAAGTAAATTGGGTTTTGTAAGAAATGCGATCAGTGACGTCATCTAACGTATGTAAATTTTAACACCAAGGATTTACAATAAATAAATAAGTATTTTAAAAAGATTCTTCTAGTTTTACAGACAAGCTTTAATTCAAGACTATGCTTCAATTAGCTTCAAACTGGAGACATACTATTTAAGTTCATTTAAATACCGCATAGGTGCATGGAGTTTGCAGCAAAAGAAAAGACATAGGTACAAGGTGGTGGAGATTGATTGACCACATTTGTAATGGTCGTCACAATTTAAATATATGAGGTGAAAAAAAATTACAAGTTTTTGCAAATTAATGGCGTGGTTTATATTTGAGTATTTAAAAAACATTGTGCGAAACAAAATGTCCGAAAGATGGCGTCCTTGCACGGTTATGCATTTTCGGAGGCGCTTGCTGAAGTTCACTCATCGCTCTAAAAATTTATCTTGGAATCAATTAAATTATATTGTATCCTTAAAATTGGCAAACATTTGTGGCCTGTTAACCTTTGACTTCAGTCAAAGAAAAGTCGTAGGGAGTGAGATCGGGCGAGCGAGGTTCCCGTCCGTCCGTCCGATCTCACTCTCTGCATCTTCTTCTTATGAGGTTATCTGGTCAAAGGTTTATGTCAACATGCCACGAACCATTCCCAATTTAAGGGATGCAATTAAACGTGAGATAAATTCTAGAAGAAATGTCAGGGAATGAGATGAGTAACTTCAGCAGGCGCCTCCAAAATTACATCTCCGTGCAAGGACGGCATCTTTCGGAAATTATTTTTCACACTTTTTTTTAAAATCCTTAATAAAACTTCCATTCGCAACAACTTGTTTTCTTTTTCACCCCCCTACCTCGTAGATTTAAATTGTGGCGCCCATTACAAACGTGGTCACTCAATCTCCGCCACCCTGTATTTCTGTCAAGTTACTCAAAGTGGAATGAAAATTATGTTCTGATAAAATGCAAAGGCGTTTCTGTCAAGGTACTTAAACAAAGTGGCATTGAAAAATATGTTCTGACAAAAGGCAAAGGTGAATTCGGTATGTCTTATGTCTCAACCCGCCGAGAATGAAGGTAGGTGGCTGAACATCACAACCCTGGTAAGAGTTCTCCACTACATTCTTGAAGAAAGTTGGAACAGCGCCGACGAGTGAATTAAGTTCCCCTTTTTACGCGGTGGCTGTATCGTAGAAACAGGGAAATAGGTACGCGCTAGGCAGAGTTTTAACATAGTCTTATTTTTTCATGCTTTCCTCGGCACGGGGTTTCTCAGTGATGAATGCATTAAAATATATTCTCTTTTACCATTGTGAATTCTAAACTGCACTTAAGCGCCCTTACCATGGGTCTGAATACTGGACAAGATTCTGTTCAGTTTGTAAACTGTCCCTTGTAATACGAAAATTGGATGGAATATTGAATGGACAGCGCGACATTTGGCTAACTTAACAGTATTTTTTCTTTAAAAGTTTAAGTAAATATTGATATAATGAATGCCTTTAAAAACGTAAAAAAATAATATTTGTACACGTACGATAACAGCTTATAATCTCACTTAAAAATAAACAACTTATTCAGCTTGCCTTTTAACATACTGAACAGTTTTCTGAACACGAAACAGGACAAGAAACTGTTCAGTTTTCGGACCCAGTGTAAAGTAGGCACTACTCAAAGAAGCAATTTTTGGGAAATCGCGAAAATGTGATTTGGATATCAGTACTGTTTTATTGAAACTGGATTTTTAAAATTTAATATCCCAAAAAAGGAAATTTTTTTTTTCCTCATAAAATACCACAGAACACCACACCACCATAGTACCATAGAGCAGGCCATGTGTAAAGGTCTTTTGAAATACACAATTCTCATAAGTGAAGTGGACCACAGATGCAAATATTAAGAACAGATGAATGGAAAAAAATTGTACTTGTGGAAAATATCTCAGGATTATTAAATCTAAACAAATAACACTTGTGTAAACTCGGCTTTATGGTGTATTATTGCAAGGGTGGATTTAGTGTGGTACCGATTACGCTGGCGTGTTACAAGACAACCCCCGCACTACACATTTACATTCTGCTTCACACTTAGGGGTGGGTGGAGGGGAGGAGCGCGGCCCGGGGGGAGGAAACAGAAGGGGAAGGAGTGGATTCTTGCATCTCTGACTTGAGTAAACATTGCAATCATCTTAAGAGAAAAATTCAAAACACTTACTATTGAGAAAGCAAACGGCTAAAAACGGAAGTCTGGTAGTAATGATGTTTTTGCGTCTGTGTCTGTTACTAAGACATTCTTTGTTAAGGTCTGATATCATAATGTTAGTTCATTCAGTTGAGAGTGTACATACTATACATAGATACTCGTATTTGTGTGTAGATATGCTATAGGGTGTAGGCTTAGGTGCTATGATTGTGTATATGAGTATGTGTTTAGGAAAAATTTGGTAACAATTTTTTTATTAGTTTGTTGCATGATCTGTTCAGAAGGTCCATGATGCGAATGAAATAAATGAATATGTTGGTTGCTTTTAGATCCTATGAACTGCGAGACGCACTAACGTCATTATCCTCCAGAGACTCAATGACGTCGACACGTCAGAAAATAATATTATCCTATTTTGAACTCATCGTCAAAAAAAGTTAGGGCCTAGATAAACCTTATGATCAAGAGCTGTTTTGAAGGAAAGCTAGCTAAAGAATATTCTTCTGCTAGGTGGGTAGACAAAAAAGGCTAACGGGGTCCTCTTTGAATCAATATGGTCCAAAATCGGGAAGAATGGAGGCGATTAGTGCAGTTTATCCCTGTGCAATAGGAGGACCACAACGCTTAGCATCGAGATAGACATGCATTCCATGTTCATATCTGCGTCAAGAAAAATGACCTATCTTAACACAGGAAACTCCCGTCAAGTTAATTATGGATAAAAACAGTAGTCAAACAATTATATTACATAATATATATGGTTGACAGATACATTTATTGATAAATATAGTTTTATACCCATTTTCCATGAATCTTATGCAAGATTTACATACCACAGCTCTGACACAAATTCCTAAAGGATTTTTAGATGTGGACATAATTTTTATTTCTATTTACCTTATTTAGTACAACATTTCCAAACACAACACCCACATATTACATTATTATGTACATAATATTTACTACGTATGTACTTACATGATATACCTATACCATTTTTCCTAAAATAATTATGTACGCACACGAGCCGCACGATTATTGATTTCGCTAAGGCACAATATTCCAAAATCCCGGAGCACTTCTGATCGGCCAAGGAAACCTGAGAGGTTTTCTTGCGTTTAAAAGAAGAAATGTTTTTTGTCGCCTTGCCTGTAGCGAAAAATCATCTTACATTTTTAGTTAAATATTTCAAATGGCGTAGGTAGTTTGTATTTTCGTTTTTGTGGGTAATATTGTTAGTTGTTGTCAAAAAATCCCTTGATAGAGCTCCTAGCACAAAGAGTATCTATGTATATGAGATCACCAAATCAGAAGTAGTCATTATCGACCTTCGTGAGTACAGTTCCTGCTTCCCCGAGTATTTGCATCTAAAAAAATCAATATTTTTTTTTACAATTTCTACTACTCAAGCATGCTACTCAACGAAACTTCTGCTCCAAACATTTCCATGTGATTTTCTCGTATTTTTTTTTATTCGATTGCAAAAAACTTTATAATTCGACTGAAGGTCCTATTATGATTTTTCTTGACAAATATTATTTTACTTTAACAATAAAAAAAACAGCATTTGTATATATTTGACAACCTCAGACGCTCACCTGCATAGCTCAATCAGTTAGCAAAAGACTCACGAAAATTTATAAAAGTAAGCAAGGATTGAAATACCACAGAGTTCAGAATATAAATAAAACAAAGCTATAGAAATTCAATGTGTGTAATTAAAATATAAATATGTTTACAAGGTTAAGAAGATGTGTTAGGCACGGTAAGTATATAGGTTATAATTTTGACAAGATATAACAAAGATATAATTGCAAATATAGGTTGAAAACTTAAGTAAATGAATCCATCCATCGAATCGATTCATTCATACGGAATTTACAATTAAAAAGTTCTACGTCGACGATTAAGATTAAAGAAAAAAAACAGGCTAGTGTTGAGATGAACGAAGTGATTTTGAGGTTAAGAATTTAATTTTATGTAGAGGTGAAATTTTGAAGAGAGGTGAAGAATCCATGTATCGTCATTGTGCAGTGTCCACATCAGGACCTGCACGAGGTGAAGCTTTGTTAATTAGTCCTTTGAGGCATCAAATTGTAAATATATCCTCACACACGGTCCAGAATTTCACGCGTGAGCGATGACGGATATGGGATAATATCTGCGTTCCGTGATGTACCGGTCAGCGTGTGACACTCGGTAACTAGCTGATAACTAGACACGGATCAGTGTCTAGGCCATTTTTAATTTATAATATTCTAATATTATGTCAGGAGTAAGGAAGTAGATAAAGGGAGGGAATTAGACCTGAAAAGATTAAAGTGACTGGGCTGTAGTACGTAGTTTTGATTCGGGGATGGAAGTTAATATTAAAAAAAGCTATAACACTTACGATTACGTCTTCATTCCCCAGGATTTATGCCGGGTCGGCCTGAATAGAAAATAAATGCGGCCGTTCGCCATGACAGTTATTTTTGCAAGAAGGAATCATAGACGAAAAAGCTCAGAACGAGATTTCACTTACCATAGAGCAGATTCTGTGGTAATGAAATAAGGTAGAATAACGGGGTCAAAAGTTAAATTGCTATTTTTTATCAGTTAAAGGGAAGTCAGGAATGTCATTCTTACGAGAGGCGGGAGAATAACATGACAACACTCCCTTCCTCGATAAACAAAAAAAAAGATTTCAAGAAGTTACTATTAGAGATTTGAAGATGAAGTTTTGGAGTAAGAATCAAACATACGTACTACAACAAAATATGGTACCAAGTTGTATTAGTAATTTCCTGTGTGCCCTTGGTTCGAAGGTACACAAGGAAATAGTAGAATTCTGAAACATACAAAATTATTACATCACATAGAAAATCTAAAATAAAGTACGTAGATATTTCAGTCACTTGCTTGGACCATCTAGTAATTTGGTTTTGGAGAACTGGCTTCGCTTGGGACATATTCCCTCATAGCAAAAACGAGCGCCGAGCAGTTCTTTGTCGAAACATTAAGGTTTAGTAACCTCGACTTCAGAAGCTGTCTTTAACAGAAGTAAACAAAGCGCTCTTTTTGGAGACTACACTCCAGATTTGACTTTATTTCATTATTAATACAAAAACAAGTTAAACAAAGCATTCTGTTTTGAGATGAAAACTCCAGAATGTTTTGGGTTGGCGGACACTTGTCCTCAGTGGTTGTGTGTGCATTTCTAGCACCTAAGATTAATTATCCTAAATACCACAGCATGACATCACAGCTGTTCAATAATCTAACATTATGTTTAGTAAAAACAAAACTTAGAGAACTTTTATACACATCGTATAACTATGAACGTACACATTTTTTGTACAAGAAAAACTAGGTCAAGCGAAAAGGTTGTTGACAACGTGATACACTCAAGACAAAAACATCATTATCAAGAAACAAGATAAGGAATAGCATATAGCTAACTATCTACACGTTGAAAGGTTTGTGCAAAAAGAAAACAGGTAATTTTCTATTATCAATTGAAATCAATATCACATCAAGGATTGATATTTATTACAGATTAATTTTGCAATTCACACCTCCAGACGTCTCCTTTTAGCTAGCATTGCAAAATCAAAAAACTGGGGCAAGAATTTAAATGGAATGTTTTAGGAATGTTTTTTTTGTATTTATTTTTATATGATTTATTAAGCAAACTGTTTTTCTTTTTTTTTGACAAGAATCTATGAAAATCTCACCTACTGTCAAGAGTTTCATAGTCCTTTACTAAGGACGGATAATAAACTTATGAACAATCTGTACTTACACTACATTAGAAGGTAAACAGATTTAAAAGAACATTCATTTTTCTCTTGCAAGTAGAAAATTACCAGTTAAAATGTGCTCGATAAGAATATGATTTAATATTTAATTTTTGACAGTTATTAATTTTCATTACATTTTAACATAATGTTTATTGTGTCGTGAAACTCACAGATTCTAGAGTCTGCATGGTGCACTTGAACAAACACTAGATCAAAGCGAACGAAGTTGATTATTGTTTATTGAATTTACTTGCAAGAAAAATAATGATGTACTGCCAAAGCAGTTAGTAAAAGAACACAAGTTTCCTAAAGATAAATGTAATTAGGTTCGAGTAAATGCTAACTTTTAGCCTAGACGCAAACCTCAAGCTAATTGTGATTGCACACAATCTAATATACTTTTTCTATTTTAGACTGTTTTTACCTGTCTACTGGTATCGCGCAAGTCTTCGGGAACATTGTCAGCCCTCCCTACTACAGAGGCTCTCGTGTAAAAAAGATAGAAATTAACCCCCAGAGCGTGGTTATTTCATAGAAAGTTTTCAGAAAAACAAGGCATGCAATCGCTTCTAGGATCGCACCCTCAAAAATAAGAGATGTCCTGCAAAGAACAAGGAGATACAGCGATACGCGTTTTTCCTTCGCGTACCGATCGTATGTACACAAGAAGAGAATTTTCTCGAGCAAAAGCGAGAAAACACACAAAATCGTTTCCAGTGGGAAACACAAGACTCACAGTACAGTATTACGAACACATAATACAATATAACAAGGCATTCACCATCCATTTATATTGAAGCAGGCATCGTGCCCTATGCACCAATACAATGATGAATAAACATTGTCTAGGCATCCGCCTTAAGCGAACAAAAAAAAAAAGGCATTCAAAAGAAAAAAAAAAAATTAATTTTCTAAAGCAAAAGATGATAGTACATGGATGCCCTATGCACCATGCATATCAACGTATATTTAAGTAGAGTAAACTTTTCAAACAAAATTTAATATATATTCAAAAAGATTTCCAGGCCATATAAGATTTGCATATAACACATCGCATGAATTTAATATTTGAATTGCCATCATTCACAGTGTAATGAAAATATTTTATATTATTCATAAAAACGCATTCAAAAACCAGTTTAAGCAATACCGATCAATGACCCAACAACATTCTAAAAATAGATTGTACGTGATTCGAGTAATTCATGCGTCATGACCTAAATATATGACAGATAAATAAACTCCATAAATAATTATCTATTGTCGACGATAGATGTCGCACTAGATTTATTCACATTTTAAAATAGTAATTAAGGTTATTACAATTGCATTTTTAGCAAATAAAAGTTTTCAAGAAATTTAAAATATATAAGGATATATTGAATATATGCATTTACTATTTTTAAATTTTGAATATTTAACAAGTGCAATATTTATTTTCCGTGAATGGAATTTAAATTTTTAATTGTAAATCGAACCCACACTAGAATCTAGAAACATACATAGATGTCACTTTAAACAAATTATGTTCAGAAAAATATTTCCTCCATAATGCAACGAAAAGGTTTCGCCAAGCGAAAGAAAAATTTAAATAAAAATAGATTTGAGAAGTCAAAATAAGTTAAATAAACGATATGTTATAATATCAACCGTACAACCTGTATAATTTGCTGACGAAGTGTCGTCGGCCATGGTGCGTGTTCTCAGAGAATTTATATAATATAGCAGCTCCATATTCCATTTAGTTCCTCCATAGTTTAACTTTCCAATTCGTCGTCTGTAATTTTTAAAAAAATATCTCAGTATCCATGCTTTACAAAAATGTCATAGTTTGCCCACTGTGCGAAAAGGCATAAAGAATAAATAAAAAGAAAAGTCAATCCTGTATTTATAAAGATGTATTAACTTTTAAAATAGTTAATAGTAAGAATTTGCCTCATGGCATTAGATAATTGTACAACAATACAACAATCTACACTCCACATGTAGGTAGGTAGAATTGGTAAAAGTTAATTTTACAAGTTTATTTGTAAAATTTACAGGTTATCATAGAATGATTTTCCACAATAATCTTCAGTAAAAGGAAGTAACGTTCACAGCACAGCACAAGATGTCATGTTCCAAACACAAGTTATTTCACAAGTTTGTGAAAACTAATTCTTTCTACCTTCAAAATGCATTAGATAAAAAAAATTCAAATTTTTGAGAGATTGTGTTATTTTTTCTCAAAAAAAAAAGATAAAATAACCAAGATCATGCCAGCCTACAGCATATTTGTGACATGCAAAATAGCCACAATGTGATGTCTTCTGCATCAGTATGTTAGCAGAACAAAAAAACATAAGTAGACATATAATGTCTGACTTAATTTTAGAGAATTTGTATTCTCATAGGAAAGTAAATCACCAGTAGCTTTCTGTATCAGAAAATTGATTAGAAAGAAAAGAAAAATAAACAAAAATAGAACTTCAATAATGAGCGATTTCACCTGATTCTTTGTCAGATGTTCTCCTTCTTGGCTGCAGGGTTGAAGTAGCGTTCAAACGTCATAGCAGCACGCCTACTCTAGTCCTTGCATCTGGTTGCAGCATCAAGTTGCTCTGCCATGTCCTCCGTCTTGGCACGTTCAGAGGTTGGGGATTTTTGGGAAGGGAATGAGATAGAGGTTTTGACATAATATATAAATATAATAATAATATAAGTTTTATTTTTACATTCTTACCGTCTGTGGTGGATG
Organism: Micrasema minimum; assembly: GCA_022494985.1. NCBI lineage: Eukaryota > Metazoa > Arthropoda > Insecta > Trichoptera > Brachycentridae > Micrasema > Micrasema minimum. Next base: position 14,152 of record JAGVSP010003463.1, on the reverse strand, counting down.
ATTTCAAAGATTATAGAAGTTTATAGAGATAAATGGGCGCCAGTGAGTCAAATATTACATACAATAAGTAAAGTCAGGGTTAATTATTAAAGACAGGGTGAACTTGGCCCCGCGTTGAAGGTGACATTGTAACGTAGTAGAGGGTGGGAGGCTTACCTGATTGGCTCCACAACCTCAGACGCTCACCTGCATAGCTCAATCAGTTAGCAAAAGACTCACGAAAATTATAAAAGTAAGCAAGGATTGAAATACCACAGAGTTCAGAATATAAATAAAACAAAGCTATAGAAATTTCAATGTGTGTAATTAAAATATAAATATGTTTACAAGGTTAAGAAGATGTGTTAGGCACGGTAAGTATATAGGTTAATTTTGACAAGATATAACAAAGATATAATTGCAAATATAGGTTGAAAACTTAAGTAAATGAATCCATCCATCGAATCATTCATACTGGAATTTACAATTAAAAAGTTCTACGTCGAAGATTAAAGAAAAAAAAAACAGGCTAGTGTTGAGATGAACGAAGTGATTTTGAGGTTAAAGAATTTAATTTTATGTAGAGGTGAAATTTTGAAGAGAGGTGAAGAATCCATGTATCGTCATTGTGCAGTGTCCACATCAGGACCTGCACGAGGTGAAGCTTTGTTAATTAGTCCTTTGAGGCATCAAATTGTAAATATATCCTCACACGTGGTCCAGAATTTCACGCGTGAGCGATGACGGATATGGGATAATATCTGCGTTCCGTGATGTACCGGTCAGCGTGTGACACTCGGTAACTAGCTGATAACTAGACACGGATCAGTGTCTAGGCCATTTTTAATTATAATATTCTAATATTATGTCAGGAGTAAGGAAGTAAGTATAAAGGGAGGGAATTAGACCTGAAAAGATTAAAGTGACTGGGCTGTAGTACGTAGTTTTGATTCGGGGATGGAAGTTAAAATATTAAAAAGCTATATAACACTTACGATTACGTCTTCATTCCCCAGGATTTATGCCGGGTCGGCCTGAATAGAAAATAAATGCGGCCGTTCGCCATGACAGTTATTTTTGCAAGAAGGAATCATAGACGAAAAAGCTCAGAACGAGATTTCACTTACCATAGAGCAGATTCTGTGGTAATGAAATAAGGTAGAATAACGGGGTCAAAAGTTAAATTGCTATTTTTTATCAGTTAAAGGGAAGTCAGGAATGTCATTCTTACGAGAGGGGAGAATAACATGACAGCAGGTAAGGTTCAAATATATGACAGGACAATTATTGTTGCAACATCTTGAGTCTTGAGCACAGTAGTCATAGATTAAACACATCAATATTAAATGGTGTGATTTTCACACAAAATGTTATATATTATGTGATGATACCTTGGACTGGCGCTGAAGCGTAGAACTGATCATCTTGCCTTCTTGTAATAAATTATCTAGATTCGCTACACTTGGTGTACCGATGCATTTCCCTATGCACCATTGGGTGCCGATAGAGGAGAGTAGTAGTAGTAGTAGTAGTCATATAACATATAATTTCAATACGCTCAATATTATGTACGTTAGTGAGTTTTCGTCATACAAGCACAGACAGCCACGATTTGTAATTACATACGAGAATATTAGGTACAATGTACATTGTGAGGTCGGGACTGTACTTCTACATGGTGTAACAAAACTCGATGTACAAGCGGGAAACCAGTCTCTTCTTATCTTCATTATTTTTACAGTCGATTTTGTAGGTTTTTTTTTTTTTTATTTGACTCAAAGTTTTCGAGACAATTGAGTACGAAGTTGTTTTTTTTTTTTTTCTATTATTTTTTTATTTTTATCAAATATTTAGTATTTAGCTAAAAGAAGTATAAATGCAAGTGTGCCTGGATTTAGAAGCCGCGGAAGGCCGAGAAAGACATGGCATGACCAAGTGCGTCAAGTACTTGAAAGCGGACATGTGAAATGTCGGAATAACCGGCGTATGTGCATGAGAAGATGTATGAATGTAGAGGAAGCAAAGGAAGTCTCGGCGGTGGGCGTTTTATCCTCTCTGCATACCCCTACGGGAAAATGGCGTGATGGTTAGTTAGTTAGTTAGTCAAATTAATATACAAATAAAACAAAATAAAAAACAGAATTTTAAAAACGAATTTGTGCCATTTTTCTTTACTCTGCGGTACTAATGAAAGCTTTAATGAGAAAAAAAATAATTTTAAGCTACGATTTAAGTCACGTTTGACTCCAAATAACATGATGTGGATTCACCAGTTTTTGTGTTGTACTACAAGTTTTGTTACACCATGTATAGAAAACCTTTTTATTTAGATATTCATTCCTTCCATTAAGCACTTAAATGTAAGTCAAAGGACCTTAAGTGATTGATATCGTTCGCCATCTGGTAAAATACAATAAAAAATTGCTATCCGTAAATACTTTTAAGTAGTATTCTGTTTTGCTTTATTGTTACGAGTGGAACGAAGGATTTAAAGGCTATTCCGTCTCTGAGGAATTCTCAACAAAGACTTTACTCGCTACGTAACTTGTTTATCTTTTTTCTATCTCCTTTGCAAAAGACAAATAAATGGAACAGCGGTTAAACTTACGTTTTTTTTCTTTTATTTTGAATTTAAAAAACAATCGACCTGTTTGTTACCCAACAGAATATAAGCGCCATTGGACAAAAAAAAAGTGATACCGATGGCCGTAAAATTGTCTTTAAAAATACTGAAATAAACAGTTTTTTTCTTCACGGGCGCAGTTTGCTGAGTGGTCCCTTGCGTAAGAATTTTTAAAAAATTTCTTTAGATATATACCAACGAATATATTATTTGTCCTAAGCTGGCTCTCCAATCTAGTGAAAATAAGACATGGGCCTCTCTTTTTTGCTTCTATTAGTCCCTATCCTATCATCATAGAAAGTATGAGGAGAAAGGAAGTTCATACCATATCCGCTCCCTAGTGGAGCATATGGAATCCACAAACTGCCTCCAGGCCAAGCAATCGGCCGCCAGCTCTCGTGCATTCTCCCAAGTCAAGTCCACGTCCTGCAGCTCTGACGCAAACTGCCGACGAATTGTCAACAGTGGACGACCAGGACGCCGAGAACCTGATGCCTTGTAAAATAGGAAAGCATGGTTAAGGCTCTCGGGAGGCATACGTAGTATATGGCCTAGCCAGCCGAAACGCCTTTGCCGGACGACAGTAGATACCAAGGGTGCCTCACCTCTGTGTTCCTTACAAAGTCAAACCACCGCACACCTAAAATTATTCTAAGACACCTATTGTCAAAACTCAGAAGTCTGCTATCTTGGGCCCTGATTAGGTGCCACGATTCGCAGCCATAGAGGAGAACAGGCTCTTAAAGTAGCCGAAATTTTCTTTTTTGTATATTTAATACTCATTATTTTTGTCATTTAATTAAGTTTTGCTTAGAATAACAGACGTGTACAACTTATTGAGATATTGCTTATAATATTATCGTTTCTTCCTCTCTAAACAATGATTCAAATTAGTAGGGAACTCATATAAACACGAAACATTGTTTTAAGGATTCAATTATTACCTCTTCCCCAGTTTTTCGAACAAGTAATAGACATGAAATACATTTACCACATCACTCAAAAATTCGAAGCGAATATGACGCTAAGTTAAATGTAATGCGGATTATTACTACCCCAATCTAAAGCATTACAGCGCGAGCGGAGGAAAATAAATTTATATTATGTACGTAGCCACACGCGTAAAGGTTATATAGCTTTAGACCAGTCAATATAAATATGTTTGCGTGGAGTAAATAATCATTACTGGCACTTTCAAACAGTAAACAAATATTCCATGTTGACCTTCTACGGGAATCGAGCCTGTGACCTCGTGCACGGTAGCCAAATGCGCTACCACTGAACTACGAGGCGAACAAAAAAAAGGGAGTAAAAAACAATTTACTGAAGTGTCGTTAATACAATCTAAAACCTTATATCGACTCGACTACTTTGGCTATCGTATAAGTCGCACATGAGCAAGAAAAGTATCTCATCTCCAAAATAAATTTTGTATTTTTCATGTGGGTATCACTAGATCCCTCCATGACACCCTTAGCCGGCCAACTGTCTCGCCTCCACGTCAGTCACGCATTCATCAGCTCCGTCGAGTGCATCCTGAGAGTCTTCATCGACGCGACGTTCTACCAGTCTACCAGGACGGTGGGATCCTGCAGGTGTAAAGAAGAGGCTCTCCCGAGGCGTCATGAGTACATTCCCAAGCCAGGTCTACACGGCTACAATTATTGGAAGTTGCTGCGTCCGTCCCGAACTTCGATGTTGGTTATGATGTCAAAACACGTTATGCCCTAGTATCCAAACGCTTTTAGTTAAGTAATATTAGGTCCTTACATATGAAATTGGCGTTTTGTATGGGAGGAACATAAAGTTGATTTTTTTTTTTAAATATAATATATTTTTATTTAATCAAAGTATGTACCATTGCTATCTATGCACTTTTGCCATCTCATAGGTAGTTCATTGATCCCTTTACTAAAAAAACCATTCGGACGGGAATCAATAAAATCTTTGAAGTCGGTTTGGACTGCCCCATCGGAGTTGAATTTTTTATATTATCATTTTCAGATTTCTATTATATATTAGATATTTCAAGTTTTCCATTTTGTAAACTGAGTGACGCAAAGAAAAAAACAATTGAGGAAAAAACAAATGAATTATAATTTTCGAAACACAAATACTTGAGTAAAAAGCTGTATAAATTTGAATTTGGAATTCCTAACCAAAGAGAAGATATTTGAGATCAAAGTTGCTAGTACAGCAAAACGCCAATTTCATATGTAAGGACCTAATAATTAAAGTGTTTAACACAATAATTTCTAATCGACTTTTGTACAGAATCCTTGAAGTAAATAAAAGTAAAAGTGCTGTGGTGGTCTATTAGCGTTGAGGTTTTTGAGTGTAGAGACCTTTGGTTTAAATAATCACTCCACCACATATTTTCAACCATAAACCACTTAGGTTTTATTGAAAAGAGGACTTATAAATAAAAATGTGTACAACTATACATTCACATAAATTAGCCCAAACTCACTTTATTTTTTATGCTGAGATAAGCATTATCGACAAAATTAAGAAAGGGCTTTTACGATGGTTTGGTCATGTGGAGCGAATGAATGATGAAAGAAAGATGTAGAAGCCGAGGAAGGCCGAGAAAGACATGGCATGACCAAGTACGACAAGTACTTGAAAGCGGACATGTGAGTAGGTACGGGGCGGGATAATAAATTTACAAGGTAGGTAGATATTATCTGGAAATAAGCAATTAAAATTATGTACGTTCGCGGAAACGAAAAACCTACTGAAATATTCAGCCAAGGGTGAAGGCTAAATCAATGAACCCGGGGTCTGGTAGCTAAATATTATATTTCTGTTAAAAACGTATAAAAAGGGATAACAAGCAGTAAGAATAAGTGGCAGAACATTAAATTGGTGAAGCTTAGACAATTAGAATCAAATGTGGACACACTCAAGACAGGATCGGGTATACTTCAGTGAATGTTTAAATCTTGATAGACTTACACCGAAGAAGTCCGGATCCCGTCTTGAGTTTACAATACGACACAATCGAGACAATGGGGCATGAAAACCATAGTTAGTTTTGTGGCGACTAAGGAACAGCACGTCATTATTTCTCAACCTACTTACTCTCCTATATAACTTACTTACTAACCATATCGCCATTACTTCGAAAAGGCAGGTAGAGAGGATAGAAAGCCACACAACTCGGTCCTAGCACACTACTTTTGCTTCTTCCACATTCATATATCTTATTTATTTTTTTTTATTTGACTTTTTGTACAAATAGTTGTGTACATTGGCGGTTTTATTGCCCAAATTGGCAATTTCTTCCAACCAACCAATATAAGAACGTAGTGCGGGTATTTATCGTAAGCGCAATAACATCTTCTTGTGCGCTCACGCCGATTATTTCGACTTCTCACTTGATCACTTTCTAGCGCTCACACTTGATATTACCATCTCTTTCTCGGCCTTCCTCTACTAAGTAAGTAGTAGTTTATTAGTTTTTAAATTCCTTTCTGGATTTAATTCAGTGTTAATTTGTCTATTTGTACTTTATGTAAGTAATATAAGTACACATGCTGATAAAAAAATATATATAATAGCTTTCTAAATCATGCTAAGGAGCGTAATTCGTGTTGTTTTGAAATAGTAATTGAACCTCTGGGAAATGTCGTAATTTCCACAAAAAACGAAACATCATTTTCACAGAACGTGAGTGCTGATTTTGCGTAGTTGTTGATCGCATTTATCACAAGTCCCATTGGATCGATTGGGCGCCCAACAGCCCCATCACTCAATCGCCCAACGCCAATCGACCAAACTCGGTGATAATCCATTCATTCAAAGGCTACATAACACAAATGGGTACAATAACTATTACGTGAAACAAAAAAATATATATAATTGTGTTTTTGTTTTACTTAGTAGCAGTACTTGAACCTGGGTTAAATAAAAATGTTAAGCATATTCAATCATCGACATTGCTTTATTACTTAAACATGACAGTTATTAACAATTTATTGATTCTAAGCCGCAAAGGAAACAAACGAAACTTTATATATTTGATGATATTATTGCTTTTAGAGACAAATTTATGAAAGGTTTTGTTATGAGAAGCACTCAGCTTATTACTAGCATTTATCTTTTCCTATATATCGTTTATAAATACTGTTAAGTAGTCATTGATTGATGTGGATTTCAGCAAATTAATCACATGGCAAATATCCATTCACCTACGCGATTTTGTTACTTTTTCATTATATGGTATTACCTACGTCTCTATAAATGGCGGAATTTCTGATAATTCATAAATGATTGATTTATTATTTGTTGGTGCGAACGGATTAGTTTAACTTTCTTAAGATTGATGAATTCTGTATTATTAACATCAGAAATTACTTTATCTTAGAGATATAACTCCGATATTGATGTTATTCAAAAAGCTTAAAACGAGTACACATAATGCTCTGTTCATGAAACAAATATTATTGTACTGTGTCATGTAAAAATAAGACGCCATTAATTATTCAAATATTCATTTTTCGTGCGAAAATATTAAAACTGTTTTCATCTCTTTTATTTCCGAATCAATGTTTATAGTTTATATTATGTTTACATCACATTTCATAGTTCTTATTCTTTTCCTTTTCATTGAAATAAATGACATGTGTATCTACACACGGAAGATTGGATTTATGTTGAGTATAGTAAGTAAAACCCTTAGATCTTCCGCCGAGAAAACTGTGAGGGACAAAATAAAGAGTTCCCAAATTTAAACAACTTACGAAATGAAAAAAGTGGTCCAATAGGAATGAGAAAGATTACGAAACTGGCATGCACACATTTAGAGAATAGTAGACAACAGTATCGCCAAATCCATGATACATCGCCCATCTAGCCACTACTGCTGTCTTCCTGGGTGACCTGTCAAAAGATGGAGGTACAGTTCGAAGCCAGTATCAACTTAAACTTATGTTTCTTATCTTACCTTAAAAGAAGATGAAAAATATTCAAACGCGTAATCTAAAAAGCAATCAAACACGTATTATTTATGAAGAAGACAATTATAACTCTACGTATTCATTTGTATAACTAAGCACTCAAAATGAATGACAACTGAAATATAGACACTCTTAAAAAGTACTTTCAGTATACATAATGTAAAATTTTAATACTATAAGTCATTGTATATCATTTCATCTTAGAACATTTGCGCGAAATGCTTATTTCCCGACCACGAACGATCCTCAGCTTACCGAAAAGTTTTCAGTATAACAATTTATTACATCATAAAAAATGTAGAGTTTAATTTTGTAAATACTGAAATACCCACACTTAATACTTTTGTGTAGGTACAAATTATCTTTAAAATTAATCTTGACCAGGCGTGCTTTATACACCCATACAAGGTTTTTTCTGCTTTGTAATTAAGGTTAATAGTACAAAGCCCTATTTGTGTGTCAGTTTAGGAGACAAACGATGGCCATAGGGTTGAAAACATAAACAACGTGAAAGTTTTTAATACTGTTTGGGGTACGTAAAGAGTTATAAGTCTGTTTTTTTATGATTTCGAAAACGCCTTTTTGGGTCCTCGATATAAAGTGGAACAATAGAAAACGGACGCTATTATAAACTTATTCTGGATTGAAATTGTACACGGTGGATTCATTATATTTATTTAGTTGATTTTTTATTATATCACTTACTACGTGTATATTTTGTTTCGAAGAAAGAAAAAACATCAATTTTACTTGATTATGATTTAATGGTGAGTGTTGCGAAACCTTTATTGTAAGAGGCCTTATTGCACAACATTTTCAGTGAACGCAGAAAAATAAAATAAACAATCACAAAATTAGGTGCAATCCGTTAAATCGGATAATCAATAAGCGAGATACGATGCGGCATGAGTTTTACGTGCGATCGGTGACTTCAATGATCGCATTTCATATAAAACCTTTACAAAACTCAAAGTTTAAATGATTGTATCTTTTTATTTGGACAAGTTAAGAAAAAGATAGAAAAATCTTCTCCCAACTGATAAAAGCATTTAAAATCATCGCTTCCTTCTCAGAAAAATAGTGTAAAAATTCATATTTGATTGTATCTTACTTATGAATTCATTAATAAATTATCCGATTTACAGTAAAATTTCATAGATGGTCTTATACTAACTTATTCTTCGCTGACTGGGTTGGAATACACGTTCGAAACAAACTACGTACCTTCGTGCTATTTTAACATAAGCGTAGGTTGTACACAAAGCAAAACAAACGTCATTAGTAAATTCATCAGCACAACAGCTTGTGCAACACAGATGGGAATTGGACATGTGGCGGCATTGGCAAACACCTTAATTTAAAATTACAACTCTTATTTTTAGCTTTATTATTTTTTTATTGTGATTAATGATTGTATTCTACCTATTTATTTTTATTTCTACCTATTCTACCTTCTATTTATTCTACCTTATTTTTAGCTTTATTATTTTTTATTGTGATTAATGATTGTATTCTACCTAATTATTTTTATTCTAACGTTAATTATCTATAAATTCCCATTTTAATGCGACGTATGTTTTATTGTGATTGGAATGCGTATTTTATACCTATGCTATGGCTAATAAGTGGAGGCTAATGCAATATTGCGGGACCGTTTATTTTTTAACATTATTATTTATCATTATGCCCTTTTGTCTTCACCACAGAAATGTTAAATTAGCTCAATCAATTAACGACAGTTTACACAGTCTTACGTTTACAAGAAGCCGGGGAAATTAATTAACACCTGAATATAACCTATTCACATTAACAAACACCAATAAGGATTCCCTTACAAGGATATTTCTAAAAAACTATTAAGGTTTTCTTTTACGTATACATACATATTATAAATAGCTGGGTACATTTTTTACAAACTGTTTTTTACGTTTTAGTAAATCTTTTTTATTATTGGGTAGGTGGCAGTATTCGTTGGAAACTAAACCAGAGAACCAAGGAGATAGCAGAGCTGGCGGCCGATCGCTTAGCCTGGAGGCAGTTTGTGGATTCCATATGCTACCACCTAGGGACGTGATATATGGTATGATGATGATGATGATGGAGTAAACGGTTTGTCCTCCTTGTGGTGGTTAGGTTAGGTAAGGTTAGGTTAGGTTATGTTAGGTAAGGTTTCGTTAGGTTAGGTTTAAAACCAATTCTGATATCTGCCAATTGACGCTATTACCTATTATCAGACATAGTTTAGAATTATTTTCATCCATATTTATGTGTATTTGTCATCTAAAGTATAGGTATTTCATAAAACAGAAATAAAAATATATCCAGAAACAATCAGCAACTTTAAATACAAAAGAAACAGAATTTTAAATAAACTTTAATACTCAATGCGAGCTTTTTAGAACATACTCATAACGTTAAAAATAGCGCGGAAAAAATATTTTTATTGTTGGTCTCAAGAAACGAGAAGAAAAACTTGAAGTGTGATTTACTGCAGTGCTTTTTGTGCAGTAGTGAAACCTTTACAGATATGTAAAGAAAAGGTTTGTGAAGAACGAAAGCGTCAACTTAAATAATATATTACGTTATTGCAACAACCGTGTTATTCACAATCTTAAATCTTCCTTGTTCAAGATAAAACTTTTTTCGTTTAAAATAAAAAAGCATCAGGAAGAACTTATTACATCATAATCTGCATCTGTTATTGCTTTTAAAACAACTTCTATCATTTTTCAAATCAAACTCGATTTAGGTTATTTTTGTTGATTTTTTGTTTATTTTAATCTAGTGACAGCTGTTTCGCCCTGTCGGGGCATTTTCAAACCGTCCCACAAAATGATCAAAAATTTTGTTTTCATCTATAAATTTGTTTTAAAAACACGAAAATACGAATGATTTTTAACACCCGTCATATCCGTCCACTGTGAAAGGCGTGAAATTCATTCCGTAGTGAGCGCCTAGGATATTCTTGTCTTGCTGTGACGTCACCCTGCATGCGCGCCAAATGGAAGATTTTGCGAGCGATTTGAAAAAGCGCTATTTCTAACCGCGCTCGAAAATACATATGGCATCGTAAAAAAATAATTAAAATCAATTGATATCGTAATTTTTCAATCCATTTTTTTAAATAATACAAAAAATATCGGGAAGAACCCAATTATTTACATACTTTCATAGTTCGAGGGAAAAAAATCAGATCAAAATAAAAATGGGCATATAATTTTTTAAATAAATAAATAATAAAATAAGAATACGACAAAATACACAATTTACATAGTTATATTAATTTCGTTCTAAAAACAACAACTACTAATACTACATTTCTTTATCCAAATCCAATGGTGCATAGGGCATTGCATCGGTACACCAAGTGCAGTGTATCGTGATTATTTTATTACATGGAGGTAAGAATCTTACATAATTTTAATCTTAATCATCTGATGATCAGTCATTCGTTTCAGAACCAGTCTAAGGTATCACACATGAAATATTAATAGTAATAGTACTAAAAACACTCCTGCAGAAAATCAAATTACCTTGGCCGTTCATGTACTTTGAATTCCTCGGGAAAGCCTCAATCTGAGCTGATTCTTCTTTACACCCACGGGTTTCCACCGTCTTGGTAGACAGTCAATGACAGTCTTTGTGCTCGGCGGAGCTGATGGATGCGTAACTGACGTGGGAGGTAGCGAGGTAAAATCGTTTTGCTATTTGGAAACACAACAGGCGACAATAACAATATAAGTATTTGTAACATAACCAATCATATTGCTGATCAAAGGCAGTAGAAAATGCATTTGTCTAAATTTTTGTTTGGAAATAATGAAGATTTTAATTTAATGAGCCTTCTGCAAATATTACTCACCTCTATCCATCTTTTATCTACAATGCAGGAATTCCTCATGCGCAAATATATTTAATTTACCATTATACAATTTTACTGCATCCAAAGTAAATCGAACATTTTTCTACTCTGTTATTGGGCAGCTAAATTGCTTAAAATGATTAAATGTTATTAGTAAGTGTACATAGTTTTCTAAAAATTGTATTAGCCTTTATTCAAAATACAACTTTGTGTATCATCGTAATACAATAATGAAACAGTTTTAAAACATTTACCACCTATTACAAATTTTAAAAATTCAAAAAGTAAGTAGTAAAGAAGTAGAAAGTACAAAGTAAAAAAGTGGACAGTATCTACCTAAGGAGAGAAAAAACATCATAAGAAATATTTAGAATGAAAGAAGTGCATATATGAATAAGAGTAAGTGAAAAAACGAATAATAACAAAGAAAAATTCAGAAAAGTTTAAGAAAGAAAAATATATATATATATATAGGTACACCAACAGAATAAAGTAAAGTAAAAAAAAAAAAATATACAATATCAGCATAAGCGATATACTTAGTATAAATAAACTCTATCCCCTTCTTCTAATTTTTCAACACATAACTTAGTTTTTTTACCAGTGTCTGAAATTCTCAATTATTTCGTTTGGAAGAATATTAAAAATCTCCGGTAAAATAAATATATTCTAATATTCTTTGGATATATTAATTATTAAATTTGGGTAGCATTAATACTTCCATTGACGTGAATCTTGTAAGATATTTATGTTTTAATTTTCTTTTATATAAATCACTAAACTTATGCTGACAAATAACTTTATACCAAAAAAATCCGTTTGTAGGTAAAACATTCATATATTTCAATAAAAATAGGATGTGGTGTCCCTTATTATGTGTATTATATTTATAATATTTAAAGGGGCAATTGATTTTACAAGAGCGGTTTGGACATTTTGTACATTTTTTATATTTTAAAGTATAAGAGTGTCCTCGGGTAGTGATTCCGTATCTCATGACGGATTCGGCAAGGGATAAATAAAATATCCGTAATTTAGGTAGAAAAACTAAAAACCTTTAGCTTATGCATTTGTCCAACTTCAAACCTTAGATGTTTGCGTGTTTTTAAAAATTTTACGTCCCACTTAAAGAAGCGATCAATAGGAATGCCTTAATATACGTATTAATTGACAATACATTATTATATTGTATTATTGTATCTTGCGAATTATCTATGAAATTATAATTTAGATAGTAGATGATTAATGCAAGTTTTTAAATGAAGCTCTTGGGGTAGCATTTATTTGTAATATTATTATAAATTAAACCCTTTTAACCACAACAAACATCCGGCCATACTCTCAATTCCCGGAAAACGAACATTCCTACTCATTAAATCTACTATTTACTTAAAATTAATTAAACGTATCTCTCCATTAATTACTTTGCTAGGCTTCAAACTATTTCTGGTTTGATTAATAATTCCATTTGTTATACCTACCAGGGGGGCTAAAACATTAGTACCCGTAAAACTTTTGTTTCCAAGCAAATAATTAATTCCATTGATTGATTAAATAATCAAGTTAATTAATTATATTGAACTCTCCTGTTAAAAGTCGGCTTTCTAAGTACCAAAGTTAATAACTGTTGACGTGATAGATAAACAGATTAAAATTATATCCGGTTTAAATGATTGTTTTAGTAAATATTATTGATATCCCAACAGAGCCAGAGAAACTCTGGAAATAAAATGTGGATTACCTGGGCGTTTGCAGGGCGTATGACCTGTCATCGGCTGGGTTGAGTGTTTATTTGATAACCATACCATTTCGTGTGCGTTTACATTTACGCATACGAAACGTTCTGTGTTGGTTCATACACATATACCTTTCAAATTTGTCATGTATGGTTATCAAATGAAGGGCGGAACGGGGAATGTTGTAATATATCAAGTGGCCACATAACCCAGCCGATGACAGGTCATAAGCCCTGTGCCTAGATTATCCACATTTCGTTTCCAGAGTTTCTCTGTCTCTCTTGGGATATCAATAATATTTCATATTAGCCCAGCGTGGGTATAATTCAGTAATTTGTCTACAATTATTTGTACACATTCGAAATGTTAATTTTTTAATGTTTTTCACTTACTTTTTTCCCATATAAGTGGTAGCGTTGCGTACGAGTCTAGAGGTCCTCAGATCGAATCTCCACTCCACCACGACTCGATTCTTATTTTCAAACACAAGCCTTTTATTTGGGTCACATTAAAAATAGTACCTTTTTACTTATTAAAACATGTGCTAATATTATAAAATTGCAACGATTTATTCTTTTAATTGGTAATTACACATTACAATACAAAGTATCATTGTAATTGTTATGACTCTTAGTTTCTCAAGTCAGCATAATTGAATTTACATCCAACCATTGAAAAAACATCATCGTACCATATCCACTCCCTAGGTGGAGCATATGGAATCCACAAACTGCCTCCAGGCCAAGCGATCGGCCGCCAGCTCCCGTGCATCCTCCCAAGTCAAGTCCACGTCCCGCAGCTCTGACGCAAACTGCCGACGAATTGTCAACGTTGGACGACAAGGACGCCGAGAACCTGATGCCTTGTAATATAGGCAAGCATGGAAATACACGAGGTGGTTTTTAAACCGATGCTGTCGGGAGAAGAATGAGTAAAAACTTCGACAAGAACAAACTACTTTTATTTCAATATTTTTAATGTGTGCAAATAC
>JAGVSP010003462.1:0-28812 GCA_022494985.1 Micrasema minimum | reverse complement strand
GGTTGGCATGAAACCCCGGATGCCTCGGGAGTCCCAACCCAATGCCAAAAAATATATCTCAAAATAGTGTTATTTTACTATCACAAAGTCGAGAACACTAGACATACGGGAATCACGTGCAAATGAGGGAATCCACTGTTTTCTAAAGTATTTTTTTTCTATAAACGTACTACTTATTTAACTAAGCAAAAAAAAAAAATTAATATAATTTTATAAGTTATTGATGAAGATACGATTTTTTAAAGTAGCACATTTCAAATACCGCGCCAAATACTACTATGTAACCAAGTGCGTCATTTTTGCAGGAGTGACGTCATAAAACGGGCGGCTAAACGGCATGGCACGGCTAACATATTTCTCCAGCCAATAACAAAAACTGTCAAAAATCTATGCAAACGATTTCTCCAGCCAACTGTCACTTAAACTGTCAACAGCTGTTCTAGGGAGAGTGAATGGCGGCCATCTTTAAAAACGGGAAACGGAAAACACTACACTTAGATACAAGGAGTGACGTCATTGTTTAAGATTTTGAAATTAATGCTATTTTCAACATTTTATATTTATTTTTGGGTAAATTATTGAGATATTTAATCCGACTTGAAAATTTTTAAATATTCGCGTCTACACGAAAGCATTTTAAAAATTCAATTCCGGGTAGCAGTGGATTTCCTCATTGTGTTAGGATAGGATTCCTAGTTATCGACATAATTTTACTTTTATTAGTATGATTATTTTTTCTATTAATTAAGATAATTTTAACTGCAAATTAGCATTTGAATGTACATTGTGCATTACTTTCAATGGATTATATTTACTTCTGAGTTTGAGAATAGGCGTCTTAGAAGAATTTTTGGTGTGCGGTGGTCTGACTTTGTAAGGAACACAGAAGTGAGGCAGCCCTTGGTATCTACTGTCATCCGGCGAAGGCGTTTCGGCTGGCTAGGCCATATACTACGTATGCCTCCCGAGAGCCGCCACCGTGCTTGCCTATTTTACAAGGCATTAGGTTCTCGGCGTCCTGGTCGCCCACTGTTGACAATTCGTCGGCAGTTCGCGTCACAGCTGCGGGACGTGGACTTGACTTGGGAGGATGCACGGGAGCAGGCTGCCGATCGGCAGTTTGTGGATTCCATATACTCCCACATGGGGAGCGGATATGGTATGATAATGATGATGATATTTATATAAATAAAATATTTTAACAGTTAGATTTACTCACTTCACCGAATATTACATATTTTATCACTTTTATTTAATTATTTTTTAAATTTAAATGCATTTTCTTGTTTGTTAATTTTTTTTAAACGAATTCTTGCGTTAAAAAAAACTGGTAGGTAATTAGGCGTGTGTATGATTTATGATATTTGGGTATGACATTTGCAAAACAATGGGGCCTACAATAATAATTTTAATGACAAAGCAATTAGAGCTTTGTTCTGACTTACCTATGAGCATGTCTGAATTTAATATAGAACACGATGGAAAAAAAATAAAACATATTTTATTTACATTAAAAAACAATGCTTTTATTTTGGGTTTTACCATGAAAATGATAGTAACTGTCATTCATTATTTGTAAACAAATCAATGGTGCATAGGGCACTGCATTTTAATTTTGAAAAAAAATACAAAATATAAATATTTTAACCACGAAACCGACTGTTTTTTATTGTTATTATTATCTACTAATAGTATTTCTCTCCCTTTTTCACAAACAATGGTGCATAGGGCATTGCATTTGTACAGACATGTGGGCAAGATGACCAGTCTTACGCTTCGGTACCAGTCCAAGATATCACACACGTAAAATATTTATATGAAAATCACACGTATTCGCTTATATTGTAATGTATATATTAGATAAACTGAAAAAAAAAACAATTTGACATCTCAACAGAGACGAGAAACTTGGAAGGGAATATGGATATCTAGGCGTTTACAGGGCTTATGACCTGTCATTGGCTGGGTTAAGTGGCCACTTGATGTATTACAACATTCCCCATTATTTGGACACACTCAAAATGTTGTTAGAAAAAAAAACACTTAATTTTACGTTAACACATAGTTTAAAGTGTGGGTTTTTTAGATTATACTATCTCGCTTATTGATTATTCGATTTAAAAACGGATTCCACCTATTATCTTGTCATTTTATTTTTCAGCTTTCACAGAACATTTCGTGCAATAAGATTGTCTGCAGAAGATTGCTCAGTGTGCCATGATATCACAGATCTAAACGAACCCTTACGAACTTCAAGTTGCCTCTTAGTTCTGCGGTACCGTGCACTTGCGAGAGGTTTCTTATATCAGAGTAGAAACGCGATCATTACCAAACTTGATATCAAGGTCTCCCAGACAATATTGCTCCCAATTCGCCTTTCTCGGCACTAAATACCTATTCTGACACAGTCCTACAGCAAGCAAAAATTCTACTTAAATAAATAATCAAATAAACAAGGATGAATTGTTGATATAATTGATATCCCAACAGAAACAGAGAAACTCTGGAAACGAATGTGGGCTATCTAGGCGTTTACAGGGCTTATGACCTGTCATTGGCTGTGTTAAGTGTACTACAACATTCCCCATTCCGCCCATCATCTGACAACCATATATGACAAATTCTTGAAACAACTATATATATAAACAACATTTTGAGTGTGTCCAAATACTTGTAGACAAAAACTGGATTTCACCCATTACGGGCTAATAATTACAATTTGACATCTCAACAGAGACGAGAAATTTGGAAGGGAATATGGATATCTAGGCGTTTACAGGCTTATGACCTGTCATTGGCTGGGTTAAGTGGCCACTTGATGTATTACAACATTCCCCATTTCACCTAGTATTTGATATCCATATCTGCCAATCTACAATAAAATGGCGCGACGCTTCACATGTGAACACTCTTAACAAATTATAAGCATAACAAACAAGTTATAAGTTATAAGCATAACAAATTGAAGATTCATCTTCAGGCGTTTCCTAGTAGGTGATATAATTCGGTAAGAATCTCACTTGTAATCATAAAGGTTTCTGCTAAAATGCTTAGCAATTTTCTCAATGGATGACAGATAGTGTTCACATGTGAAGCGTCGCGCCATTTTATTGTAGATTGACAGATATGGATATCAAATACTAGGTGAAATGGGGAATTTTTTCGTCTCTGTAATTGTATTGAAAATATTATAATTAAGCTGTAAAAAAAAACATTTTAAATAGTTAAATAAGGCGTGTTAAATGAATATGAGACCTAATTTGTATTTTTAATGAATACAACAAACTAGGAAATGATTACTAAACGTAGTTAGTTAGTTAGTTAGCCCATCAAGTTGTTCGTAATGTATTATCCGTAAGTAATGATAATTATTCGTTATGAATAATGTTTACGGGATTTACGCTCGAATTAACAGGAGGAATGCCGACATTTTGTGTCTAGTGAAATTGTGCTTGTTTTTGTAAAAAAATATTATAAAACATCGTTAAAAGTTAAGAGGGACGTCAAGGTTCTTAGTGGAATAATGCGGATTTTCAGTGGTACCCAATTTTTTTTTATGTATAAAATAAAACGAAAAATCACAAAATCATGTACAGGCGAATGTGTGGTAAAACTATGTATGATAGGTGCAACTAATGTTGAAATTAGAGCAGAGTGCAAGGCTGAGATAAGCATTATCGACAAAATTAAAAAAGCTCTTTTACGTTGGTTCGGTCATGTAGAGCGAATGGATGATGAAAGAACGGCTAAAAAAATATATGATGCGACTGTGCCTGGGTGTAGAAGTCGAGGAAGGCCGAGAAAGCCATGGCATGATCAAGTAAAACAAGTGCTTGAAAGTGGGCATGTAAGAAGTCGGAATAATCGACGTGCGTGCATAAGAAGATATATATGAATGTGGGGAAGCAAGAGAAGTATGCCAGGACAGAGTGGTGTGGCGTTCTATCCTCTCTGCCTACTCCTTCGGGGAAATGGCGTGAAGGTTAGTTAGTTAGTCAGTTAGTTACATAATAATTGGATCATTTCTTAAGCGCCGTTTTTATGAAAAATCACCTCAAGGGCGCTATACATTGATAGAACTTAATTAATTCCTGACCCAATACATTTAAAAGTTAAAAAATCGCGCGAACATCGATGACGTCATCGATCGTATGTGAAATAAAATTTATATAATATGATTGTATCTCGCTTATTAATTTTCCGATTTATAAACGGATTTCACTGATGGTTTTGTGATTTTTCGCTTTATTTTTCTGCATTCACATAAAATTTTGGTTTATAAGCCCATTGTTGACTCGCCTCTTAAACGGAAATCAGAATGGCAACAGAACCGCCTTGTATTTATTCATTTTACATAAATTGTTGACTCGCCTCTTAAACGGAAATCAGAATGGCAACAGAACCGCCTTGTATACCTTCATTTTACATTTCCCGCCAATTTAGTTTTTGAATAATCAGTGTTGCCTAACTAACGATAATAGGTACTTATTGCTGCTCTTACGATAAAAACATTTCTGACTTTGTGAAAAGAGCTTATCTTGCATTTTGGCGTTCATTTAGGAGATCCAATAATTTTTATATATTATAACAGCAAATTTTTTTTTTTTAAAAAAAAACTAGATCTGATAGACAAAATCTGAGAACTTTTTTACATTCTGCATCCAAAAATTACTCAGGAACAGTTAAAAATCGCAGGCACCAAAATGTGAATAGGTATTAACGATACGTGTATTGAATTATACCACAATTTCGCACTAACTATCTAACCATCATGCCAGCACACCACTCTGTCCTGGCATCTCCCTTGCTTCCTCCACATTCATACATCTTCTCATGCACGCACGTCGGTTATTCCGACTTCTTACATGCCCACTTGTTTTACTTGATCATGCCATGTCTTTCTCGGCCTTCCTCGATTTCTACATCCAGGCACAGTCGCATCATATATTTTTTTAGCCGTAATTTCATCATTCATTTGCTCTACATGACCGAACCAACGTAAAAGACCTTTCTTAATTTTGTCGATAATGCTTATTTAAGCCTTGCACTCTGCTCTAATTTGGACATTTGTACACCTATCATACATAGTCTTACCACACATAGATCGCATTTCAACTGCATTCAATCTACTTTCATCCCTATTTTTCCAACTCCATGCTTCGCTTCCATACATAAGGGTTGGTACCAGAACTCCATTAAGCACTGCCAATTTAGCCACTTTTGAAAAGCACTTATTAGATACTACCGACTTAAAGGCACCATTAGCTCCATTATTTTAAAAATATAATTATTGTGTTAAATCCATTAATCATTTAAAAAATCTTTTCTTCCGTGGCTGCGAATCATGGCACCTAACCAGAGCCTAAACTAGCAGGCTTCTGAATTTTATATTTCAATATTATTTAATTCTTAAGGGGTTATTCGCAACCGTCAGAACATTTGTTTTATTACCGACACATGCGGGACAAGGGTGCAGGGTGCAGGGTGCAGGGTGAGTGGTATGTCGAGTTGTTAGCAAATTATGGCAATTTAAATATTTATTTTTGTCTAAGAATTCTCTAGAAAGGGCGTTTCCATACAAATTTTCTAAAATATGCGCTTCCTAGGGTTAATTTCATAACACCACTTATTATCAAATGAGGGAATCCACTGTTTTCTAAAGTTTTTTTTTTTTATAAACTACTATTTAACTAAACAAAAATAATATATTTAATATTTTTTATAAGTTATTGATGAAGATACGATTTTTTAAAGTTGCACATTTCCAATACCGCGCCAAATACTACCATGTACTAACTGCGTCATTTTTGCAGGAGTGACGTCATAAAACGGATTGTTTAAGGCCATGGTATTTCTCCAGCCAGTAACAAAACTGTCAAAAATCTATGCAAACTGACGCGGGAAGCACAGATAAAATATACCGTCGACTCAACTGTCATATACTGTTAACAGCTGTTCTAGGAAGACTGAATGGCGGCCATCTTTTTTGCAATAGAAGCTTGTATGTAGATTGTATTCCATATTAAAATGCCATGGAACGCGGCTACGGGGGTTTAAAAACGGAAACCGGAAACACTACACTTAGATACAAGGAGTGACGTCATTGTATAAGATTTTGAAATGAATGCTGTTTTCAACATTTTTTATTAATTTTTGCGTGCGTTTTTGGGATATTTCATCCCACTTCAAAATTTTTAAATATTCGCGTCTACACGAAAGCATTTTTAAAATTCAATTCCGGGTAGCAGTGGATTTCCTCATTGCACCGTTTAAAGACTCCCACACTTAGTCGAATATACGAAACGTGTGACGTAGATGACTAGTGATTACGTAGATGCGTATTGATGACGTTTTTATTAAAATGTTTTAATTTAATTTGTACGTGGGTGAAGCTGAAATTCCAACCGTCCATGCGCTTTGTAGCTGCAAGACGAATTGGCGTTCAGTACTTCACCTACGTATAGATTTAGCATCATTTCTTAGATAATCGTTGTCTCAGATCCTTTATTCATAAATTGGGAATGGAATTAACTAATGCCCGCTGTATACGGGACAGTTTCTTGTTCAGAAAACTACACAGTTTCTTGTTCAGAAAACTGTGCAGTCTGTCAAACTTCTGTCAAAAGACACGCTAAATATGTTCTTTTTTTTTTTTTTTTTTTTTTAATTTATTTAACAAGTATATAAAAAAATTAACTTAAAACTAGATCGTGCCAAACAAGTTTTCCCTCGTTTTTCGGCACGTGTATTTTTAAAACGCGATTGTAAGTTATTATCGTATGTTTGCTCCAGGAAATTGTATATTTAGCTAATAATGTAAATATGTTATTGGTTTTTTACGTATTTAAAAGCATACAATAAACCAATGTCTACTTAAACGTTTACATAAAAAACATTAACTGTCATGTCAGCTTAAATCTGACATAAGCACGCAGTTTTTTAAACAGTTTTCGTTGTATACGGGACCGTTTTCAGACTGCATAGAAAACTGCGCAGAAAACTGTCCCGTATATAGCGGGCTTAAGAATATCGAATGTACAGCGCCCTTGAGGTGATTTCTCACAAAAAAAGCGCTTAATAAATTATCCAAAATAACAGTAATAAAAGTAGTGGGTAAAGTAAAAATAATAAAAGTAGGACACTAGACACGGTAGTATTTTTCAAGTATGGAACGTCACTTCTCTGAAACTCTTGTTTGAATGTTATAAGCAATTCCTGATAATGGTGGAAAATGTAGTGCGGTAATTACGAATAAATGTGTCAAAATATTACATAAACAGCTCACATTTAAATGATGAAGAGTCGCGTTAAATATTTCTGACAAGTAAACCGTCAATAGATTTAACAAAATAACAATAAATAGCAGTAAGGCGCGCACTTAAAAGTACGGAAAACATATTATTTAATGTACTAATAAATAATAAGGAAACAATTTGCTTCACGCTTATAGAGCTCGTATAAAGCGAACATGGCTTTTTGCAATAAAATGTGTAATATTCATTTACAAAACATATTTAATTGTGCCACTTCAAACGTCCTTGGGTGAAGTAACTAAAACTGTTGCAGTTTTTATATAATTTTACAAAGTATTATGCAATTATCGTTCCATTTATGTAATATTGTAAATTTATACATTTTACAATTTAGTATGGTAGATATACACTAGTGTGGCCCATATTATATATTAATAATTTCAAAACTAGTTTACATGTCTGGGCACCCACTTTTTTTTTATCAGTGGTAAAACAAGTATTCAGGTAAAGTTTGAAGCTAATATTCTAATTGGAAGACAGTGCTCAAAGGTATGTAATATTAAGAAAAAAATATGAAAAAATCTGGCATTTCGAGGGTTGTTCTAAATTAAGTACAACTACCTGGGAAGTAGTAAAATAGTTTATTTCATTGTATAATATTGATGATGAATGGTAACTAATTAAATCTAGATATTGGTTCTAAATCTTTGACACCTATCAAGAATATAGAGTCCGCTTGACGTGTTATAGTAGATGACAAAACCATATTTTCACAAAAAGTCCAAAATAATCACTCGAATAAAAGCACTCCTCACAAACAAACATTGATAGTTCTAATTTTTTCAACTTTTTAACACGTTTTTCTTGGTATTTCTTTAACAAAAAATCTTTTTTTTTTTTATGTGGGAAAATTACAAAAATTTTAAAACCTTGGAGACGTTGAGCATAGCCTTTTATTCCACCTAGGACATTGAAATTTTAGCACTTAACTACTATCAACTAAAGTAAAAAACTTAGCGGGTGCCCTGAGGTGTAGGGTGAATTTATCATTTTTGGGCCACCCTAATATACACCGTGTAACAAAAATTGATGACCAGTGAATCTACACCATGTTTCGCGTCACACACTAGGTGTACCAATGCAGTGCTCTATGCGCCACTGGGTGCGTCCATATGATTCCACAAACTACCCTCAAAATGAGATATCGTTTATAATTTCAAAATTTGATTATGATAAATACATCTTTCCCCAATATGGAGTCCCCACTATTCTGTTTACATGGATAAAATCGAATCGATACAAGCCAAATTCTTAAGAACTCTTGCCTATAGATCTGGAGCGAGTCGCAGATTACACAACTATAAAGATCGATTACATTTCTTTAAACTGGACAGTTTAGAAAAAAGGAGAAAAGTAATCGATCTAACTTGCTTGCATAAAATTATAAATAGTCACCTTGACACAACGCTAATAAGCGAAATCTGTCTGCGTGCCAATTTGCTACTGCGTAATCCAGACATTTTCAGAGTTGAGCGCTTTTCCTCCAATACAGGGTATTACAATCCTCTATCTCGTATGTGCAGAGAGTACAACGTAATACACAGGGACAGCACTGAAGGTACAGATGGGACATCTTCGGAAGCTCCGTAGGCGGGTTCAAGAAAAGGTTGTTCTTGAGATATTTGTGATCACTCTTGCTTTTATATTTACTTAATCATTGTGTGTATGTCACTCAATTAAGCACGATGTGAACAATTTTAAAGGGCAATTGGTCTACCTGGGTATATTTTTATATATTTTTTTTATTATATTTAGTTTTTGTTCCTAACAAAATAAATAAATAAATTCATTTCGTAACTCGATAAAAAGTTCGATCGCTTTGTAACTTGGACCGTCAAATCGAGGGATGAAATTATGTAAATTTTTAAGTATGATATCTGGAATTTTCCCGAAACTTTTCCTAAATTTCCGGAGGTGGAATACGAATTTCCTCGAATTCAAATTCCCAACTGTATTTATGAGAAGAGACTTTAAAAAACGTGTCTTGACGTTTATTTCTTGACAATTCACGGATAATACAAACTGGAGTTTAACACTTTAATTAAACCTAACTTAAATTTAGCTTATAAACAACATTTTGAGTGTGTCCAAATACTTGTAGCAATCATAAAGGTTTCTGCTAAAATGCTTAGCAATTTTCTCAATGGATGACAGAGAGTGTTCACATGTGAAGCGTCGCGCCATTTTACTGTATATTGGCAGATATGGATATCAAATACTAGGTGAAATGGGGAATGTTGTAATACATCCAGTGGCCACTTAACCCAGCCAATGACAGGTCATAAGCCCTGTAAACGCCTAGATACCCATATTCCCTTCCAAATTTCTCGTCTCTGTTGTGATGTTAAATTTTAACTTTACTGTAAATGATCTGAATTGGGTTCTTCCCGATTTTTATTTTTGATTTATAAAAATTGATTGAAAAATTACAATATCAAGGGATTTTTAAAAAAATGTTTACGATGTCATATGAATTTTCTAGCGCGGTTTGAAAAAGCACTTTTTCAAATTGCTCGCAAAATCCTCCATTTGGCGCGCATGCGGTGTGACGTCACAGCAATATAGCGCTTACTGCGGAATGAATTTCACGCCTTTCACGGTGGACGGGAATGACGACATTAGCCAATAACGGGCGTTAAAAATCATTTGTATTTTCGTGTTTTTAAAACATAAATTTATAAATGAAAACAAAATTTTTGATCATTGTGTTTTATATCGTTGGAATTATGCTATCGGGAAGAACCCTATTGGTGATTTTATCAATGATTTTTTGACAAATTATTTATTTCCATCGCTGCAAATTAATAATTACTGATTGAAATATTTTCAAGATATGCGCAATTTAATTACGAAATAATTTTAAAAATCTGAGGCCCGTTACGATTATGTTTTATATAGATTTTTTCATTTTTGTCAAGTTGTAGTAAATATCTTCGGGATGCGAAGGTAAGGTTAGGAGTAACGATAGTTCTTTTATGGGTTATTATGCCGTGCCACTGGCCTTTCTGTTGCTGACGTTCCGGGGCACATTGCATTCTCCATCTTGTAGTCCTGTAGTATGATGTAAGAGTATGTGAGTCTTACGTGTGATTAAGTGTGAGGAGTTTGTACCGTGTCGCAGTCGGGCATTCAACTTCAATTTCAGTAGTGGGCTTAAATATTTTTTTTACCGAACGATTTTCAATTTAAATCAAATAAGAATAAGCCCCTTAATTTTGTTAGAATTGTAGAAGTGTTTCTTAATAATTACTAATTGTTGTTTTTTTGCCATCCAGAAAATTGATAAAAATAACTAACATCAGTAGCTCAAGCACAGATCACTATCGACGTAGTTAAAAGCGTGCTATTTACGTGCTAACGCTTAACGATTTGACCGATCACAGTTCGATACCGTGGTAGCGGTTCGGCTGTGTTCGTCGTGTGTTCGGACGTTTTTGCCGAGCCGATCATAGCCGAGCGGGGCCGATGCGCGCAATATCGCGGCCATTGATCGCGGCCTTACGTCAAACGTCAAATCAATGCGCTTGTCGGATTATTATATTATCGACTGCTTTTCTCAATATTTGGCTTGCCGAAAACCGGCTAAATTATAATAAAGATTGAATGAATATATGTGCGAATAAGATATATCTCGGGAAATGGCTCGCGACTAGTATGCGCTCGTTTAATAATCCCGATCGATAACTTTTAACGCGTGTTCCATTGTGATCGCGAAAACGTTAAACATCCATGGGTAAGAAATCTTTATCACGTCGCTTATTACCGAATCGGTACTGATCTGTGATCGAGCAACAGGGCTTTCTATAATTTTTCATCATATAATTGATATTTCATTTTATATTCCTATGAAGTGGAATTTTTTCCAAATTCACGAATATGGATATTCGAGCGTTTACAGGGCTTATGACCTGTCGTTGGCTGGGTTAAGTGGCCACTTTTACGTACTACAACATTCCCCATTGCGCTTATTAGCGAATATCCACACCAGGTAACGTTTTTGATTTTTGTATATATGTTACGAATCGAAAACCATTCGCAAGCGCGTAACTAGCTCCATCTATGCATTGATATTGAAGTTAAGTATTTATTAGCAAATTACTTCATTTTTCTCTGTAGGGTTATAACATTAAATATATACCTACTCCCGTCTTGGGATAAATACAGATTTGTGTACAAGTATTTGAACACACCCAAAATGCTGTATATAATTGATACATTTATTGAAAGAAAAAAAATTCTACGGAAATAGTTAAATGTACCTACCTGTACGTGATGAATTTTTTGAAGCTTTGTTTGATTAATAAATTGGGTATTTCATTTTGAAGCTCCAAAATCTCTAATACTTGCCTCGAGAGTAGTCTCAAAAGGAATATCCGCTTGTAATTTATATTTCAGGATTGTACTCACAGCCGTATATTTTTGTAATATTACCTTTTTATATCTTTAGAGCTTCCAAAAATGAAAATTACAAATCACATACCGGTTAGGTTTCGGTTACGATTTCCGGTGGAAAAGAATAAATCTACCGGGTGGTAAAGATGTGACGAACGTATAAGATTTTAATGGATTCTATTTATTTTAATAATCGCCTCAACAATTGTGAATATGGAGCCCATTTCATTAGAAATATATTAACAACATTTTGAATGTATACAAATACTTGTAGACATATTACTGGATTATACCCATGCTGGGCTGATATCAGATATTATTGATATCCCAACAGAGACAGAGAAACTCTGGAAGCGAATGTGGGTTATCTAGGCGTTTACAGGGCTTATGACCTGTCGTTGGCTGAGTTGAGTGGCCACTTGATGTACTGCAACATTCCCCATTCTGAGGAATACGTGTGTATGGGAAGCGGCCGCGAGTCTGGTGGTGGAGTATGCTATTAAGAAACAGCGTCGAACTAGACGAACACAGACCCTTAGGTCGTATTTAATAAGGAACAAATTCAAATGAAATTTCTCAGATTCATTTACGTTAAAATGTACTGGCACACCCAGGATAATGTAAACATCTATAGGATTTGTTATTGTTTACGGTCTGGTTATTGTTTTGACGGATAGTCTCGAGCGGACAAACAGACTTTAGAACCTGATTTGGTTCACAAAAAAACTTAAATTCTGTCTCGAGTACCATACGACATTTTCAATGAAAAAAAAATGTAAAACGTCCTAAGCCTATATCTCGCTTATAATTTATCCGATTTACAAACGGATTGCACTCATGATTTTATGATTATTTGCTTTATTATTCTACATTCACAGAAAATTTAGGTTTACAAGCCCATTGTAGAACTTTATACTTTATTTGATTAGATACCTATACTAATTTTTACTAAGAAAAAACGTTTCGTTTAAATATTTTGTATTCATCTTGTATTTTTTCACACCCTCTTTTCATATTAACGCGAAGTCGCACTACAAATCTGGGTATAAATTCTTCCATAATTTATGGAGATAGAAAAGCGAAAAAAGAAATCCATTTTCAAATAACAGTAAATCTTTCAATTACCGCTATATTTTTATTATTTCACTTCTCGCGCTCTGCGGCTTTTGTTGTTTTAGATAAATTCAGCTTAAAACGAAATAACCATTTAACAAAGAAATATGAGAACCTTTTTGCTGGCTATTGTATGCCTTTAAAGGTTTTTAAAAGCAAAAATCCTTTTCAAAATGGATATGATTTTGTCGGTAAAAACTAGAACAAAAAAGGTACACCATGTTTTATATTAGAGTGCCTTAAGGCCGCGCTTGACGCCAGCATTAACTTAACAGGTTTCTTCTCCTGCTTCTTTCGCCCCGTTCGCTCCTATGTGGAGCATGTGGACATCACTAGATCCCTCCAGGAGACCTTATCACCATCCAGCTCTCTCGCCTCCTCCCACCTCAGGCCCGCATCCATCAGCATCCGTAGGACGGTCTGCCTGGACGGCGGGATCCTGCAGGCGTAAAGAAGAGGCAGCTCGGGGTTCAGGCTTTATTTATTCATATTTTAATGTTGTACACACAGTGCTATGTTTAGTACAAATTAACAGAATTTTCAAATTAAGGAACATATAGAACATAACACCAATTACGTGGACAACACAATGTACAAACAAAATTTCTAAAGACGTGAAGTGGTTAAGTTATGTCATGTGTATGTGTGTTGTTGAATGTGTGTGGAGTGTGGTGTATGTGTTGGGAAATCTGAATAATTAAACGCAGGGGCGGATAAGTAAAGAGAAAGAGGATACCGCCGTCCTGGCAGACCGTCGATGCCCATCCTACGGGTGTGTTCGGGGGAGCTGATGGATGCGGGCCTGACGTGGGAGGAAGCGAGAGAGCTGGCTGGTGACAGGTCTGCTGCTGGAGGGATCTAGTGATGTCCACGTGATCCACATAGAAGCAAACGAGGCGAAAGAATAAGAGAAAGAAGACGATAAGTAGATTATAATAAGTTATGATAAGTTGCCGGAGTACATGCCCAAGCCAGGTCCACCGCCGCACCTTCACGACTCCAGCTATTGGAGGTTGCTGCGAACTTCAGCGTTGGTTATGAAGTCAAACCACCTAATGCCTAGTATTCTGCTCAGACACTTGTTCTCAAAACTTGACAAGCGAGCATTCAGAGCTTTTGTGAGGTGCCAGGATTCACACCCATAAAGGAGCACCGGCACAATGTAGGAGAAAGAAATTTTGAACTATGCATTTATTAAATTTCACTCTTAGCGATTTAGCGTCTGAAAAAAATGATAACTTTTTTTGGCATTATTCAGAATATCCAAATACACCCTCCCTTTATTACTGTTATATTTTAATGGACACTGGTGCAGATATTTCCCTTATTCCTTTGCTGTGCTGTGTCTAGAAGAATACCTATCGATGCTTCTGAACTATCTATCGAAGGTTGCTACAACAATGGGTATAGAGCCCTGATGAAATTACCCCGTCACTGTAGCGCGAATATGTTTGCTACAGCACGCATACCACACTGGGATGGGCTACTGAGACAAGTTGCAGGCTTTCGGGAGAGACTGATGAAAAGCTCCAACCTCATCATCAAACAGCTTGTGCAACACAGGTGGGAATTGGACATGTGGCGGCATTGGAGTGTAATGTTGTGTGTCCAAACACCTTAATTTAAAATTACAACTCTTATTTTTAGCTTTATTTTTTTTTTATTGTGATTAATGATTGTATTCTACCTATTTTACCTTCTATTTATTCTACCTTATTTTTAGCTTTATTATTTTTATTGTGATTAATGATTGTATTCTACCATTTATTTTTATTCTACCTATTCTACCTTCTATTTATTCTACCTTATTTTTAGCTTTATTATTTTTTATTGTGATTAATGATTGTATTCTACCTATTTTACCTTCTATTTATTCTACCTTATTTTTAGCTTTATTATTTTTATTGTGATTAATGATTGTATTCTACCATTTTTTTTTTTATTCTACCTATTCTACCTTCTATTTATTCTACCTTATTTTTAGCTTTATTATTTTTTATTGTGATTAATGATTGTATTCTACCTATTTATTTTTATTCTACCTATTCTACCTTCTATTTATTCTACCCTATTTTTAGCTTTATTATTTTTTATTGTGATTAATGATTGTATTCTACCTATTTATTTTTATTCTACCTATTCTACCTATTCTACCTTCTATTTATTCTACCTTATTTTTAGCTTTATTATTTTTTATTATGATTAATGATTGTATTCTACCTATTTATTTTTATTCTACCTATTCTACCTTCTATTTATTCTACCTTATTTTTAGCTTTATTATTTTTTATTTGTGATTAATGATTGTATTCTACCTATGCTATGGCTAACTAAGTATTGCACTAACTGCTTAGTTATGCTGGAATAAACACGTTTATTTATTATTATTTATTATTTTTAATCTTCACTCGAAGCAATGCACTCCCACTGTGTTCAAATTCTCACCGTGTATGTAACAAAATAATCATAGTCCTTAAAATATACCTTAGAATGACAGCCGTCAAATTATATGAATAAATATTAACTGTAAATATATTGAACTCGTATTCGCGATTCCGCATTTTTAGAGATTTTTTCACTGGTGACATCTGTTGAGAAAATTGCTAAGCATTTTTGGCAATCAATCTTTATTACTTACTAGAAGACAATTTACTTTGCTTATATATTTAACCAGTAAATTTTTTAACAACATTTTGAATGTGTAACAAATACTTGTAGACAAATTACTGGATTATACCCATGCTTGGCTAATATCGAAATATTATTGATATCCCTAACAGAGATTGATGCCAAAAACGCTAAGTATTGACTGTTTTAGAATAAAAACCGATGTATTATGTATATGCCGAATTGTATGTAGATTCCTTAAAAATGTGTTAAAATTCACCAACATTTAAAAAAAAATCGTGTATCTTATTTACCTATTTATTTAAAATTGTATGCCTAAATTCTTACATTTCACGTGACCTATGAAATTATTGCTTTTGTAAAGTTAATGGATAAAACAAGTCATCTAAGTTGCGAAGTATCAATGAAGAGAAGAAAATTATTATTATTATTATTATTATTATTAATAATAATAATGAATATTATAATTATTATTAATAATTATAATATTCATTTTCTTTGGCATTTTATGTTCACTTATTTTAAAGTTATTTTTGTATTATGTTATCTTATTGTGTTTTATAAGTGTATTCTTTTATATGCACCTTGGAGGCTTGCACTCACCACCTCAAGGTTTGGAATAAAAAACTTATTATTATTATTTTATTATTAAATATTATTTGAGAAGATTACAAAAACGTAAGAATCCCATTTTAGAAAAGAAGTATGACTTACCTTATTCACATATACGAGTAGGTACCACCCATCTTGACGAAGCCTTGTGTATTTTCCTTTTTTAATAAACCGCAAATTGTACCTTATTGCCGAATGAATTGAACGTCTGCGTCTGTATCTTGCATGCTGTCCAATCGAGATAACACGATATATTGATAGAAACACAACACAATACCATTATATTATACGGCAGGTACTTCGCCTCGCTTGGCTTGAGAAGATGAGAAAATTCATTTTCACATTTTTCAGCTAGGATAGAATTACACAACGAGCGTTGCGTGCGAAATATCTACAATTCAACGGAATGGTAGATTAATTTATAAATGTCTTTATTTATCGAAGAATATATTTATTTATTTAAAACTTCATGTACAATTACATAGCAAAAGTACAAGGGGGGGCTTATTGCTTTTAACCAATATTTTCCAACCAACCCTCAGTTATTTAGTGATGATTTTTATTGTACCGAGTATTGGTGGAAAGACACAGCTTTAAAATTACATAGCATTACTTACAAGATTCATATACTTACTAAAATATGACTGGGGAAATGGAAAAGAGGAAGGAAGGAAAGGGATAGGGAAGAGGATGAATGAAGGATGTTTTAGAGGTTTGAGGAGAGGTAGTTATGCTTTAGACGTTTCTTAAAAACAAATACGGAGGGCGCATCTTTTACATCCCGTGGTAATACGTTCCATAGTCTTGCGGCCTCGACAGTGAATGATTTCGTAAAAAAGGAAGTGTGATGCCTAGGAATACAGAGTGTTTTTTCATTCGATGAGCGTAGTGATAGTCCATGCTCAAAGAGGTAAATAAAATTATCTGCTAGCTATCATGTTGAGCTAATAAAATATGCCGACTCTCTCCTGCATTGTGCCGGTGCTCCTATATGGATGTGAATCCTGGCACCTCACAAAAGCTCAGAATGCTCGCTTGTTGAGTTTTGAGAACAAGTGTCTGAAAAGGATACAACGCATTAGGTAATTTGACTTCATAACCAACGCTGAAATTCGGGAACCGACGCAGCAACCTTCAATAACTGGAGTCATGAAGATGCGGCGGTGGCTTGGGCATGCACTCCGGATGCCTCGGGAGAGCCTGAACCCGAGCTGCCTCTTCTTTACGCCTGCAGGATCCCGCCGTCCTGGCAGACCGTCGATGACCATCCTACGGATGTATTCGGCGAGCTGATGAATGCTGGCCTGACGTGGAAGGAGGCGAGATAGCTGGCTGGTGAAAGGGTCTCCTGGAGGGATCTAGTGATGTCCACATGCTCCACATAGGAGCGAACGTGGTGAAAGAAAGAAGAATATGGAATAAGGTCTCAACCGCGCAGAATTCATTCTGCCTGAATAAAAATTTCAAGTATCATTATATCGGTCTTTCATTATTGAATCATGTCTTGATATAATATAATGGAATAATGCATTTAAAGTAAAAGTATTTTTTACGTACCGTGCTGTGCGATGCCTCCCATTCAAGAATGTTTTTGCAATTTGCTCCTGTCACAACAATGGCGCCCCTTGTAGGTTCACGCTCGGTCGGCGGGAAGTTTTGCCGCCTTTTTTGCTGTCAAACTGCACGCTCTTCTGTACCGACTGGCGACACGGCTGGCCAGGCTTGCCAACCTGTTGTGACTGTCGTGGAACTTCGGAGGTGTGGGGAGAAATGGCGGCAGTGCACCAATCATGACGCAGAGATAAACATGTCAATGTCTGAATATTGATACGTCGTCATCAAATATTGAATACTGTTGTACCCTTCACAAGGTATAATATATCTGGATTGACACAGGAGCGTAAAACTAATCATTTTGCCTTCATGTTGGTAGTAAATAATCAAGATTCGCTAAAATTCGTTTTACCAATTCAGTGCCCGTTGCACTTTTATGTACGGATAAGGGAATATAGTTGTAATTAATCTGTCCATCTCGTGGTCCAGTGTTTAGCGCTTTGGACTACCTTGGATAAGGTCGCGAACTATGAAACATTTATTCTAATGGGACTTTTTACAACGATCCTATGTAATACCTTGGACTGCCTCTGAAGCGAAAGACTGCCTTCACGTTATCAATCTACGGCGTACATTTATTAATACACTTAGATTTGAACTGAACCCAAAAAATGAATGACACTTCAACTCCGCCTAAACCTTCAACTCCGCCAGACGCGTATTCAGTATTTCTTTAACCGCCGGCCGAGTCGGACGTTCAGAAAACATTACGAAATGCCTTCCTGTGAAGTGAAACCGTGTTAAAAACCGTACGGATAAAATTAACAAAAAAAGATGGTGTTACTTTCCACATGTAAGTGTTAATTTATATTTTTTTACATGGCCTAAAATTATTATTATTCAAAGAGAGTTTTCTTTTTAAATAATAGCCAACAGCACGTCCACAATAAAAAAAAAGTCACTAGATGCATGGTAAAATTCATGAAAGCTCCTCGTAAGGAACGGGTTAGTATTGTATACTGTTAATGTAACCCTATATATAGCCCATACCTTTTGCGGTGTGTGGGCGTATGCTTGCCGGCAGTCGAAGGGCTCTGAAAGGTCAACCCGTGTAAGTGTATTGAGGTGCGAAATCTTCGTGTCATTACTTTTTCTAAATAATTTACGCAAGGCAGATTTAAGTGTATTATAAATCAATGACGGCGTACCAATGCAACGCCCTGTGTACCATTAGATGCGAATAAGCGAAAGCAGTAGTAGTAAAACGTCATATTTTACGACACTTATAGCACCTAATATGTGCGTCTAAAAATAATATCGAGTTCGCTTAAGGAACAATAATTCTTCTCTTATCTGTTTGAGTGGCGCCTTGCCTACCCCTGATTTATATGATTTCCCTCGCAAAGTAAGACGGATCGGGTCCCAGCCAGGGGCGGCCAACCGGAGTGTTCCGGTACCAATAATACATAAATCCACGGGGTCTGACATTGCCCACCTAAAATATCGGTTTATTGTTATCAGACAAGACGAGGGTACTGGAGCAAGGTTTCGGGTCACATCCTTATTAAATTTATTATCCTTTTATAACTTGTTTTAAAACCTGAGCTGTTTTACATAATCCTGTGGTTCTGTGGCGGAAGAAATGACGTCACGCGGGCGACGCGAGACGAACGGACGAGCCGAGCGGCACCGAACACGCTCGGACAACATCGAGAAATATTTGACCTTCAGATTCTGCGTGACAAGACGTCGTTTTTTTTAACATTTCTTGACGCCAAATTGTGGCAAACTAGATTCACTTTTCTTTTTAATCGTAGTTTAATTAGTTAAGTTCATTGCATTTTCATTGAATTAGCTTCTAAATTCTGTGTAATAAATGTGTACTGTAAAACTGTAAGTACCCTTTCATTTATCTTTCTGTGCACCCACATAAAACCATAACCACTAGGGTAACTAATCCCGGTGGTCCACAATTCTGCTTGATTAAAATTATGTAGTTGTTTTAATTTAGATGATATTGCAACGTTAACCCTCGCCTTGCGGTGATGTAACCCGCGCTGCAAAATCTCTCACTAAATAATTAATATATCCGTAAATAATCCAAATATAGCATTGGCATTTTCGCTAATCTTCAATCAAACCTTTTTACACCGAAAATAAATATTTGATACATATAGGTGTAAAAAAATACTCGTATTTTTTCAGCGCCATCTATGGAGTAGGTACTTAAGTACAGGGCTCACTGCTTTACCAACAGATGGCAGTCAACATGGTTGGTAAAACAGAGAGCTATAATTTAGGTTACTATAGAAACAGAATAATAATGTAGTGAGTAATAATTAGTTACTATTAATAATTAGGACAAGTGATATATTAAAAGACTTTAAATATCGTTTCTTTTGTTTTACAGAGCAACATATTGTCTTATACACCGTGTCCCACGATGAGACCGCGAAACTCCGGAGGGTGATTGTTCATGGTATTCTGAGAAAAAAATCCTTATAAAGTTTTTTGATCCGGGCATTTTTAATAATTAATTAAAAAAAAGTATTAATAAAAAGCGACTATGTAATACTGGCTTCTGTTTGAAATGCTAGCGGTAGCGGGGTGGCGGTGGGCGGGGAGGAGTGGGGGTCCGCTCTGGTCACCGAACGAACATTCAAAATTCGAATTTCATATCTGAAATTGGTGCAGGTCACGTGCTGTTAGCCAGTTCAAAAATGGACGGTATTACACGCGTGAATTTTTATTCATATTTTAATCATTTTTTTAAGAAATTAAAATTGAGTTTTTTGAAAAACTTTATTAAGATTTTTTTCTCAGAATATCATGAATAATCACCCTCTGGAGTTTCGCGGGTCTCATCGTGGGAAACGGTGTATAGGTGGAAGAATTGTAGGTAATTACTTTAAAAATAGTTTTTACCTGCATGTTTCAAAAAATTTCGTGTATTTTGCAGTAAACAGAAGCCTGATGATTTTTTTATGCGTTTTTCAACGTTAAAAAAAATGAATATGAGTTATTATGACAAGCAGAAATAATAAGTACACACTGATAAAAAAAAACATTTATATGAAAAATACAATTGTAAAAGTTATGAATCAACATTTTGTATGGGTAACCCGAGGTTACATCACCGGAAGCCGTGGATCGTTTCATACACAGTACCTTAAAGGTTAACTTAAATATTGAAATAGAACATTTTTTGTAGGAGTAAGTTACATATTTGTTTTATTCTTTAATTATTTTTTTATAAAAAATAAAATATTGAGTATAACTACAACTCTCCATTATTTGTTCGTAGAAAACAAAAGTAGAATGATTTATATCGATATTTCAAAGATTTATGCAAAATAAAATAAAAATACTTAATCAGCAAAAATGGTGGTCCTTCGGGCCGGATACGACATTAAAGTAATTTACTGTGCCCTCTAAAATTTTATTTAAGTGTCGTTCATTTTTACACGTTTGTTCAAAAATTAAACCATTCTAATAAACTTAACGATTATAGTATGTATTCTGTGATCATTCTAGACGGACAATAAATAAAATAAACTATAACTCTTGCGATTAATTTGAAATTGTAGAAATACTTCACAGGCGAAAGTTACGCGCGTTAACCATTAATATACTTCTGACAGAAAGGGTAGGGTAAAATATTGAAAAAAGATCTAGTAAATCATAGACAGGTGCGAACCATAAAATTGGTCCTTCGAGCCGGATTTAAAATCATCATACCATATCCGCTCCCTATGTGGAGCATATGGAATCCACAAACTGCCTCCAGGCCAACCGATCGGCCGCCAGCTTCGTGCATCCTCCCAAGTCAAGTCCACGTCCCGCAGCTCTGACGCAAACTGCGACGAATTGTCAACAGTGGACGACCAGAACGCCGAAAACCTGATGCCTTGTAAAATAGGCAAGCATGGTTAAGGATCTCGGGAGGCATACGTAGTATAAGCCAGCAGAAACGGATGACAGTAGATACCGAGGGTGGCTGTGTCCGTTGCCTCACCTCTGTGTTCCTTACAAAGTCAAACCACCATACTTCATTCCAATTAGTTATATACTTTGGCTGTACGTACATGCCACCATGATATTTTTTTAGTACTCGTTTATGTATTATTGTGTAGTTGAGAAAATGGTAATGAAAATTACAATTATGATTAAAGGATCACAAATTTACAAAATAGTAAGGACTTGTAACAAAAAAAATTGTTTGTAAGATTAAAGGAAAATACGTAGTATATGGCCTAGACATTAATGGTATGCCTCTCGAGAGCCTTAACCATGCTTGCCTATTTTACAAGAGCATCCAGTTCTCGGCGACCTGGTCGTCTATTGACTATTGACAATTCGTCGGCAGTTTGCGTCAGAGCTGCGGGACGTGGACTTGACATGGAAGGATACAGGGGAGCTGGCGGCCGATCGCTTGGCCTGGAGGCAGCTTGTGGAATCCATATGTTCCACATAGGGAGCGGATATGGTATGATGATGATGATTATAAGAAAATTGGCAATAATTATTATCACGTATAAATCACCATAAATTTGGTCCTTCGAGCCGGATTCTCGAAACAATAAAAGTGTATTTTTTAATGATGATTTACCAATATTTATGTCTACTAAATGGTTGAGCATTCCTCGGATAAGTACAATATAAGTGATACCTTGACCTGAAGGGAACCATGATGAATGCGCAGTACGTACGCCGAACAGACTTCATCACATCTCCGGAGACAGATTACCATCCAGGGGGTGGCTGCAGGCGGCTGGCTACAGAGGGAGTATCCAGACAGCCCTATCCATCATCCCTCAACCAACCATTACGGAGCTAATGTAGGCCAACTCTCGCGTAAGCATGATACGGCTTCATCCTTTTATATTGATTGGCGTTCGCTTGTGGAATCGCGTAATAAAGATGAATGGAATTGAAGATTTCCTCTCAGAATCTTAGGATGGACAAGTAAGGAAGACTGATTGTTGTAAAATATACATTCAAACACATTGCCGACTATTAGGAATATGCAAGAATCAATTGTTTTTATAAATTACCACCCTTAAAAGTCTGTTTATAAAACGTAACTAAGCGCTTAACGTAAATATTGATTTTTATATCTCTACAGAGATGAAGTGGATTTTTTAATCAAATTCAGGAATATGGATATTTAAGCGTTTATGACCTGTCATTTACTGGGTTAAGTGGCCTCTTGACGTACTCGTATATCAAAATTCCCCATTCAAAAATACAGTTTAATTATTCATAATAAAGTTAAATTATTCAACAATATGTTAATTTTAAAAATGTATAAAACCACTCACCGACTTTTCTATCTACCGGTTTCGAGACGTAATGCGTCTCTTCGTCAGGATAAAAACACAATTTACAAAAAATCTACTATGGTGAAGGTGTGTAGTGGTGTTTGCATGTTGGTGTAGTTGTGTTTTTGTCCTGACGAAGAGACGGGTTATGTCTCGAAACCAGTAGACAGAAAAGTCGGTGAGTGGTTTTATACCAACATAATATTAAAAAATGTTGGACCACACAGTTAATGCTGTGAATATTAATAATAAAATGATTTATTTCACTGAAAGTTAGCATATACCTATTTAAATATTTCAATTTCGGGGCTGCTTTCAAAATGGTCGAAAATAACTGTTTCAGAAAGCATAAAACACATAAATTTGTGCTGGTGTGGGATTCAAATCTAGACGTCCGGATTCAAACTTTAAAATCCGGATTCGAATCTGGAATTCGAACCTAGAAATCCGGAGTCCGGCAACTCTACCACTAGACCACAACCCGATTCCAACTTACTAATGGGCTTGTTAACCAAAATTTTCTGTCAAAACCAAAATATCACAAGAACATTGATGCCATCCGTTTATAAATCGGATAATTAATAACAGAGATACAATTGGGTTCTTTCAGATTTTCTATTTTTTATTTCAAAAAATTGATTGAAAAATTACAATATCAAGGAATTTTTTTAAAATTTTTTTTACGATGTCATATGAAATTTCTAGCGCGGTTTGAAATAGCAATTTTTCAAATCGCTCGCAAAATCCTCCATTTGGCGCGCATGCGGTGTGACGTCACAGCGATATAGGCCATCACTACGGAATGAATTTCGCGCCTTTCACGGTCGACGGGTATGACGTCATTAGCCAATAACGGACGTTAAAAATCATTTGTATTTTTCGTGATTTTTTTAACATAAATTTATAAATGAAAACAAAATTTTTGATCAATGTGTTTTATATCGTTGGAATTGTAAAAATATACTTTAAATATTTATAACGTTTTCAAGGATATTAATGCTATCGGGAAGAACCCCATTATTCAAAGTTTGATTTTTGTATTTATGTGGGAATAAAAACTATAAATTATTGTATCTCGCTTATTAATTATCCGATTAACAAACGGATTGCACTGATGGTTTAATGATTTTTTGTTTTATTTTTCTGCATTCACAAAAAAATTTGGTCTTCAAGCCTATTGGTAAGTTTTTCTCTGAGGACAAATATATAAAAGAACAAAGTTACAGTCCTGTGTCTTCACTCTCATTACAAAGTTTATATAAGTAACCCTTGATGTTTTAACTGTCACAGCCACCGCAAGGAACCCCTAATCGACATCCACAGCCGCTCATTAAACTTCAGGAATAGGGGATGGGGGCTGTGGAGACCCAAAGCTTATTATCGCCCGCCAAGTTCCAGGAAATCTGTTTAAATAGTTGCCAACTCCACCACACCTAGTTTATACAACTTTAATGCCGCTTAAACTTTCTCATTTTTGTCCGGTCCCGATAACTTATTTTCATTTATTATTCTTCTAGCTTCGCATTTTATTTATTTATAACGATTATGTGGCGATAGAGTGATATGAGGGTTTTATTCTCTCCGTGATAATTCCACTGCAACCCGGAATTGAATTTTAAAAATGCTTTCGTGTAGACGCGATATTAAAAAAATTTTAAGTGAGATGAAATATCCCAAAAACGCACGCAAAAATAAATAAAAAATGTTGAAAATAGCAGTAATTTCAAAATCTTAAACAATGACGTCACTCCTTGTATCTTAGTGTGGTGTTTCCTGTTTCCGTTTTTAAACACTGGCATTTTAATAAATATGGAATACAATCTGAATACAATCTTCTATCGCAAAACAAGATGGCCGCCATCAGTCTCCCTAGAACAGCTGTTGTAAAACTGACAGTTGAGTTGACGGTATATTATCTGTGCTCCGGCCGTCGTTTGCATAGATTTTTGACAGTTTTGTTACTGGCTGGAGAAATACCTCCTACCGCTGCGCCGTCGTCAGCCACCTGTTTTATGACGTCACTCCTGCAAAAATGACGCACTTTAGTATATAGTAGTATTTGGCGCGGTATTTTAAATGTGCAACTTTAAAAAATCGTATCTTCATCGATAACTTATAAAAAATCTAAAAATGTTTTTTTTTGCTTAGTTAAATATAGTACGTTTATAGAAAAAAAAAACTTTAGAAAACAGTGGATTCCCTCATTGTGGAAGTTTCTGTACAAATTCAATATATATATAGTAGTTTCAAAAAAATAAATTTGTAATAAATGGTTGTCAGATGATGGGCGGAATGGGGATTGTTGAAGTACATCATTACCTGTTCAGATCGGCGTACGAGGCTTTAAAATATCCGGAATCTGTTTAAACTGACAAGGGGCAATTTTTCTTTGCAATTTAGGGTTGCTACGTTTTCGGTTAAATAATTGGACGATTGGGGATTTTATTCGTACGCATTTTTCAGGGGAGCGTTTATTTAACGTTTGAAAAGAATGATTCGTAGTACTTTGTAGGGTGGGAAGAATTCGTCGAATTTTAAATTCGTTAATAATTCACCCCAAATACAATTTTTTTTGATTTCGCTAAGTGAAACCTCCAATTTCATTAATTCTTGTACCCCTAATAAAGCGACACGTGTTGTTTTGAAACCGGTCGCGAGTTTTAATAATTAAATAAATATGTACTACAAGGCATCAGCGTCTCGGCGTCCTGGTCGTCCACTGTTGACAATTCGTCGGTAGTTTGCGTCAGAGCTGCGGGACGTGGACTTGACGTGGAGGATGCACGGGAGCTGGCGGCCGATCGCTTGGCCTGGAGGCAGTTCGTAGATTCCATATGAATAATAAATCCCTACAATCCTAGATATTTGTACATATTTCAATTTGTAAATATTTCAATATTTCCGCAAATCTAAGCAACCGACTGAAGTATTTGTTAGATCCAGCTTTCTAGGTTATCCAAATTGACTACAGTATATTGTAAAATAAAAACAATAGCTGAAAATTATTTAGCAGCGCTCTGCTTTACGCAACTCTTCCGAATATCAACAAAACTGAAAAGTTTTTTGTTTGAAAATATCACAATACGTAAAACAAAAATATTAAAGCAGAAAGCAGAAATTGAATTATTACTTTTTACAAAATAATTAATCGTATCGCTTGGAAGACTTTTCATACAGTAGAAAGGTATCATGTGATTTTGTACATTACACCCCACAGCGGTTTAAAATTAAAATTGTATTAGTATTTGACATCTCAACAGAGACGAGAAATTTGGAAGGGAATATGGATATCTAGGCATTTACAGGGCTTATGACCTGTCATTGGCTGGGTTAAGTGGCCGCTTGATGTATTACAACATTCCCCATTTCATCTAGTATTTGATATCCATATCCGCCAATATACAGTAAAAAATGGCGCGACGCTTCACATGTGAACTCTCTGTCATCCATTGAGAAAATTGCTAAGCATTTTAGCAGAAACCTTTATGATTAGCAATTTTCTCAATGGATGACAGGGAGTTCACATGTGAAGCGTCGCGCCATTTTACTGTATATTGGCGGATATGGATATCAAATACTAGGTGAAATGGGGAATGTTGTAATACAAGTGGCCACTTAACCCGGCCAATGACAGGTCATAAGCCCTGTAAAACGCCTAGATATCCATATTCCCTTCTTAATTTCTCGTCTCTGTTGAGATGTCAAATTGTAATTATTAGCCCGTAATGGGTGAAATCCAGTTTTTGTCTACAAGTATTTGGACACACTCAAAATGTTGTTTATAAAATTGTATTCTTTGTAACGGTTTTTAGTGAAACTCGTTGAAAATAATTTTACTTCAATCTCAATTGGGAAAAAATGAATTTTAAATGAATTTGTTTATAATACACCTCGAAAAAGAATTTCTTATAAGTGGCATTCCATACTTGAAAAATACTACCGTGT
The DNA here is from genome assembly GCA_022494985.1 of Micrasema minimum. Taxonomy (NCBI): domain Eukaryota; kingdom Metazoa; phylum Arthropoda; class Insecta; order Trichoptera; family Brachycentridae; genus Micrasema; species Micrasema minimum. Next base: position 1,934 of record JAGVSP010003462.1, on the reverse strand, counting down.
CTAGTAATTGTTGCCTATTGACATCTAGTGACCCACTACGTCACTCATACGTCATCACTGGACTTCTACGTCAGCACTTGACATGTACGTCAGTGTTAGCACGCCTTGGATTCGTGAAATATTCGTTTAAAAAACGCCAAAATGTGTTGATGATAGGTGGTGTTATGAAATTATCCCTACGATGTCGTATTTTTTCGAAAACTTTATTTATTTATGCTATGTAGGCTTTGAACAAGTATTCATTCAATATATGTAGGTATTATAAATTGACATTTACATTTCAAGGCGATATATACATATATAAAACATAGAACCAATTAAGTGTACAACACAATAAAAAAAATTTTTTTTTAAGAAATCTATGCAATCTTATGATATTTGCACATATTTCAATTTGTAAATACTATTTTCAATAAAACCTAAGCGGCTTGTGCTTGAAAATAGGAATCAAGTCGTGTCGAAGTGGGGATTCGAACCGACGATCTCTGGACTCAGAGACCGCGACGCTATCCACTGGGCCACCACCCGTTCGTATACGAAATAAATTTCTGAGGACAGCAAGAGTGAAGAAACAAGTATTTGAAATGTTTATGTTGAACATTCTTGGGCTTTTATTGTTCGAATTTATTACACATCAGCCCAGAAGATGGATACCTACTGCAATTTGCTACGAAACGTTAGCACCACAAAACCAAAAATCATCATCATCATACATTATCCGCTCCCTATGTGGAGCATATGAAATCCACAAACTGCCTCCAGGCCAAGCGATTGGCCGCCAGCTCCCGTGCATCCTCACAAGTCAAGTCCACGTATCGCAGCTCTGACGCAAACTGCGTCAACAGTGGACGACCAGGACGCCGAAAACTTGATGCCTTGTAAAATAGGCAAGCATGGTGGCGGCTCTCGGGAGGCGTGCGTAGTATATGGCCTTGCCAGCCGAAACGCCTTCGCCGGATGACAGTAGATACCGAGGGTTGCTGTGTCCGTTGCTTCACCTTGTTCCTTACAAAGTCAAACCACCGCACACCTAAAATTCTTCTAAGACACCTATTCTCTGCACTCAGAAGTCTGCTGTCTTGGGCCCTGGTTAGGTGCCACGATTCGCAGCCACAGAGGAAATCGCAACCAAAAATCACGGCACAATTATTATCCAGAACATCTTTTTTTTTTTTTTAGAAAGCTGTAAAAATCCACGAATATTTTTCAGTATATTTATTATTTTAATATATCGTTCAATATCTGAGAGTCCCGGAGAGATGGCATGGCGAAATGATCCTAACCGTCCACCCCATAGCCGTTCAAATCCCATTATGTTAATATTAAAATCCTTTTATGGGACTTTAATGTAATGTCCAAGCTTCCTTCTGGAATATTGCCATATAAAATATAAAGCGACAGATATTTAATGATATTATAACGTGTATAACGTGTAGGTATATTTGGGGCCGGTTGTTTAATCTATTTTTTTTTTTAAACTAATAAATGAAAAAAAAAACATTTTAACAACATTTTGAATGTGTACAAATACTTGTAGACAAATTACTAGATTTTATACCCATGCTGGGCTGATATCAGATATTATTGATACCCCAACAGAGACAGTGAAACTCTGGAAACGAATGTGGGTTATCTAGGCGTTTACAGGACTTATGGCTGGGTTAAGTGACCACTTGACGTACTACAAAATTCCCCATTCCGCCCATCATCTGATAACCATATATGACAAATTTTTGGAACTCCTATATATATTGAAATCGTCTTCGTCATTCCGCTTTACAGAATTGTTCTATGCTGGTGTCATCTGTTGAGAAGATTGCAAAGCATTTTTTTTGTTGGCAATCATCTTTTATTAGTGTAGGTAAGGCCCTACTGAGCTTTATTACTTACTCTAGATCTAGAAGACGCCTGAAGATGTCTCTCCAATTGTTTTA
>JAGVSP010003461.1:0-22414 GCA_022494985.1 Micrasema minimum | reverse complement strand
AATATTTTTAATTAAAGTTTAAATTCATCCGAAAACAATCGAGCATAATTTGAAATACGTTTCACTTGTAAACATGTCGAAAAACAATACATATTTCAATGTTTCGAACGTTTGTTTGCAATGGGAGGGGCGATGGAACAGTTATGTGAACTTCATAAATTAAATATACCACGGATGTAATTTAAATTTTCGAAAAGCGTTTAGGCGTGTGAACGTTTTTAAAGTTTGAAAATATAATGATTTCGGTTGTAAAATATGGCTGGGTTTATTGTTTCAGCATGACGCTGTCAACGCCCGCGGCAAAACAGCGAAATATGTGAAAAAAATATATTATCGTTATGTCGTCATCGCTCGCGTGTTTTTAAATAAATTCAAAACTAACGTATTTAATTTATATTTCTATAGTTACATACCTGTGAATATTATTGTATCCTTCCCAGATTTAATAGTATTGTAATCCCAGATTTTGTTTTTTGACACTTCACAAAACAGCAAGCCGGCGAGCGACTTTACTTTTGAATTTAACAACTTGTTGCTTTGAGCTCAAAATTCACTTGAAACGCGATCAAACTTTAGTGTCGCCGATTAGGGCCGATTTAAATCTAAGCTTATCAATAATCTAAAAGAATTATCACTATTTTATACATTTTTATAAGAAATAATAATAATAGTCGACGCAACGCGCGCGCCCGTCACGGAACTCGTTTTGAAACTTTGAAACTTTTTGTTTACGTAGTTTACTAGTCGCTCGCTCCATACGAAATTTTTCGACGCCAATACTTTTACAATATTTACCAATACCTACAATGACCTTATATAAACATTCTCACTCACACTAAGCTGAAACGTCAAATTTATGATGACCGTCTAGCAAAACAATGTAACATACATTATTTTCAAAAGGTCTCAGAAATACGGTTTTCAAATCACGAAAATAACGCATTTGGAATGTAAGAATTTATTATTATTTTTAATTTCTATTTTTTTTTTTACGTATTATAAAACCACCATCGTTCCATCAGAATTGCAGTCCTTGGTTTACGATGTGTGCAAGGAGAGTGACCTGTTAATGAATGTGGAAAAGTCAAATGTGATGGTTTTTGAAAGAAATGTGAATATGAGACCGTTTGTAAGATTATGGTAATAAAAGTGTAAGATCGTATTAAATGGCTTGAAACAGGTGGAAGAATTTGTATATCTGGGAAGCATGATCACTAGAGATGGAAATATGGATAAGGACATTGAAAGGAGGGTTAGTGTCGGTAACAGAGTTAATGGTGCCTTAAAGTCGGTCGTATCTAATAAGTGCTTATCAAAACAGGCTAAATTGGCAGTTCATAATGGAGTTCTGGTACCAACCCTTATGTATGGTAGTGAAGCGTGGTGTTGGAAAAAAAGAAGGATGACTGAAAGTAGACTGAATGCAGTTGAAATGCGATCTCTCAGGCGAATGTGTGGTAAGAATCATGTATGATAGGTGTACAAATGTCGAAATTAGAGCAGAGTGCAAGGCTGAGATAAGCATTATCGACAAAATTAAGAAAGGTCTTTTACGATGGTTCGGTCATGTAGAGCGAATGGATGATGAAAGAACGGCTAAAAAAATATATGATGGCGACTGTGCTGGATGTAGAAATCGAGGAAGGCGAGAAAGACATGGCATGATCAAGTAAAACAAGTGCTTGAAAGTGGGCATGTAAAAAGTCGGAATAAATCGACGTTATGCGTGCATGAGAAGATGTAATGAATGTGGTGGAAGCAAGAGAAGTGTGCCAGGACAGAGTGGTGTGCGTTCTATCCTCTCTGCCTATCCCTTCGGGGAATGGCGTGATGGTTAAGTTAGTTAGTTAAGAATTATCATTCCATATCTGCTCCCTATGTGTGTATGTTAATATGGAATTAAAATCGTCTCCAGGCCAAGCGATCGGCCACCAGTTAGTTCCCGCACATCCTCCCAAGCCAGGTCCACGTCCCGTAGTTCTGATGCAAGCTGCCGACGGACCGCTTTGACAAAATCACAATTTAAACTTAGACGGGCTAGAATTATAATGCGCTGGTAACTGCAAATTAATGTATGGTGCTCTTTTTTCATCCCACTTTCCACCGACTTGAAAAAAAATTGAAAGTGGGATTTTACTATTTATTTTAACATACTCACAAACCGGGTCAAATTCGCTCTATTCAACTACTTCTACTTTCCCTTATCTGCACATAATGGTGCATAGGGCACTGCTTTGGTACACCAAGTGCAGTGAATCTTGATAATTTGTTACATAAAGACAAGATGATCAATTTTACGCTTCAGCCCCAGTACTAGGTACCGCATATGAGATATCTTTATGTAAACATCACATTCAGGTAAATAAATACCACCGATTTACTGATTTTGAGGTCATTTTAATTTTATATAATTTATTTTTGCAAACTGCGCAGAAACTGTACAGTTTACTGTCTCGTATATATATATATACTGCGCTTTATTGGACAATTAAAGCTGATACCCAGCTGGAAGCATCATCGCTTATTAATCTTTGTAACGCGTTAGGGATTTAAAATTACATTACATCATTACAATGTTGGATTTTAACATTTTTCATATTTGTCATTACTACTATTTGCTAGATACGTTGTTTTTTTTTTTGCGGCGGCTGCTGGTAGAATCGTAGTGTGCAAAATTATTACAATACGACAGTCTTCAATCTTTTGTTTCTTTCACTCGCTTGCCATCTCCTATCCTACATCCCACTTTGCCAAATATGTTGTCTCTTTTTATCTACCAAGTAAAGAAGCTCTTTCTCGCTTAACGGCTTAACTAACACTATGACATACGCTGTCTCTTTTTTTTTAAATAAGTTCCATACAATAGAGCAGGACAGAAAATGTGCTCTTTAATCTTTTGTATGGTGGTTAACACCATGTGTGAATATTATTGAAAAGTTGTGTTCTTGTTTTTTCGTAGTCGAATTTCTGCGCAACTTTTATGCGTCGCCGCAAGATGGCCTCCGCGCGCTGATCGCGCTGTGATTGGTCAAATCACAACCGCCATTTCGAAAACTTTTGAACTTTGATTATTTATTTTATTTACAGTAAATTTCAAAGAACACACGAACGGAAAATAAATATAATGAAGATTGTTGTCGCAATATTTGGATTCATTTTTTTCGGTTTTTTGTTTGTATTTATAACGCCTGCATCACACCTGTTCTCCTTTATGGCTGCGAATCATAGCACCTCAACAGGGACCAAAATAGCCGACTTCTGAGTGGAGAGAATAGGTGTCTTACAAGAATTTATATGGTGTGCGGTGGTTTGACTTTGTAAGGAACACAGAAGTGAGTCAACGGACACAGTAACCCTTGGTATCTACTGTCATCCGGCGAATACAATTCGGCTGGCTAGGCCATATACTACGTAGCCCTAACCATGCTTGCCTATTTTACAAGGCACCAGGTTCTCGGCGTCCTGGTCGTCCACTGTTGACAATTCGCCGACTCGGGACGTGGACTTGACTTGGGAGGATGCACGGGAGCCGGCGGCCGATCGCTTGGCCTGGAGGCAGTTTGTAGATTCCATATGCTCCAACATAGGGAGCGGATATGGTATGATGATGATGTTTGTGTTTATTTTATTAGTGTAATTTTTTATTGTGTATGTGTTGGTAGATGGACAATGGCGGCTATTGAAAGATGTTTTCTAACAGTTTAAGAAATTACGTCACTATTTTAGTAATATAATGTAATATTATTTGCTAATGAAATTATCGGCAATTATAACTTCTAATTATCATAAGTAATTTGATCGTAAAGCTGTTATCCATATTTATTTACTCTTTAATTATCATTTTCAGTATGTCCCAAGTTCCAAGTACTTGCACACAAATCTAGAAATTTGCATGACCAACAGAGATGAAAGGGTTCTTAGGGATGGAAAACTGTACAGTTTCGGGGGCTTACCATGGACGTACCGTACCAATGGACCGGTCTATGCCGACTGTCGTAACTTTAAATGCCTGCTGCTGAATGCGGCCTTACCGAGACCTTCACGATACTTCAGCAGCCGAAGGACGCTCAGAGCTCATCACAGGATCCCAGTGGAGCTGATGCGACCAAGGTGTAACAAAACTCGATGTACAAGCGGGAAACCAGTGAATCTACATCATATTTGGAGTCGATTTTGTAGAATAAAATTGTTTGATTTGAGCCATGGTTTTCAAGAAAACCGAGAATAAAGCAGATTTTATTTTTGGTATTATTGATCTTCTAACAGAGACAGGGAAACTCTGGAAACGAATGTGGGTTATCTAGGCGTTTACAGGGCTGCATTACATTAAGTGGCACTTGATGTATTACAACATTACAACATTTGGGTCGTGATTACAAATTGCACACAAATCTGGATTTCATTCCCAAGACGGGAGTAGGGCATATTTTTTATTTTTTATATCCCTTCTCAGAGATGAGGTAGAATTTTTTAAAATTCAGGAATATGGATATTCGAGCGTCTACAGGGCTTATGACCTGTCATTGGCTGGGTGAAGTGGCCACTTTATGTAGGTTAGATGGCGCGTTCAACTCGCTGGTGGATGATTCTTGATTCGTAGCATAAATACAAAATCAAAAATGTTACCCTCGGTGTGGATATTCGCTAATAAGCGGAATGGGGAATGTTTGTTAGTACCTACATAAAGTGGCACTTAACCCAGCCGATGACAGGTCATAAGCCCTGAAACGCTCGAATATCCATATTCCTAGAATTTTAAAAAATTCTAACCTCATCTCTGAAGGGAATAAAAAATAAAAAATATTACAACATTCCCCATTCCGCTTATCAGCTGATAACGATACTTACATGACAAATTTCGGACAACTATTATTAGAATGATTCATTTATCATGTATCATTTCACATTACAAGTGAGACTTTCTCACTGCTGACATCTGTTGAGAAGATTGTAATGCTTTTTGGCAATCAATCTTCATTGGTGTAGGTAAGTCTCATCCAAACTTAGGATATTGGCATATTAACATTAACGAGTCAATATATTTATGAAAATTTAATGTTAATGTACATAAAAATATAGATAATTTGAGGAGAAATAGAGAATTTCCATGGGTTCCATACTCGTAATAAAGACAAACAGACTTGCCCCACTACTAGATTGCAAAAGATTAGTAATTCGTTTGCCTCAAACTCCATGTGCATTCTATAATAAACTACCTCTGGATGTTCAGGGCCTTGTCAATTCAAGGCAATTTAAAAATGCTGTGAAGCACAGGCTGTTCAGACAGGGTTATTATGGAGTCGTGGAATATTTGCAGACGACAATACGGCTTGGCAGTAGTTCCTAATTTATTGTTGCATTATTTTGTATACTATTAGTTTTGATGAATTGATTTTTTATTTTAAAAAACTATTTACTGACGTTTACAAGAGATTTTAAAATCCTTGCGTAAAAAAAATAAAAAATAATTATACTTACTAGCAAGAACGCCTGAAGATGTCTCTCACAATGTTTTATTGCTTTATATTTTACCAGTAAAATGTTGATTTTTATGTATTTATTTTCTGCCGTTCCTTGTCATATCCTAGTCCTAGAAATATTGTGTCCATGGACTTAAAATCTCAACTTGTTAGAGAGAAACAGAATGATTAAAACTAAGAGTAATGACGCGCGCAGGCTATAGAGAGGCCCTTTCGCCGTTTCCCATAGGCGGAAAAGCGTTGCAAATTTATGGTTAGCGACAACTTCACTCTTACTGGCGGCCATTATTATTTGTTTGACAACAGACGCGTAACGGTCACTTTCGTCGTAATTGGCTAGTAATAACGTGGATACTTCCTGATTTTAATCATCAAAAACGGCAATGGTGAATTGTTTAGTATGCTTGGTTGAGCAGTAAGAGTGTCAAAGGTGTTAAAGGAGTCAAATTTCACAAGGGTAATTGATTTCGATAAATAATTATTTTGATTTACATTGATTTTGCATATATTGTCCTAACATGGGTATTATTTGTATAAAAACTTTCCTTTTATCAACATATTTTACATTATTTACCAGTTTTTCTTAATTTAGGTGATCAATTTGTAAATTAAAGTATGTTTACTGTTGATAGTGACAGTTGATTACTGTCCGATATGCCAAGGCCGCATTAGGCATTTGTAAAACATTGGCATATGTTTTGCTGCAAACTATAGCCAACTTCGTGTTTGACAATCATAGACTGGTTTTTGACCGTTAGGGGGGGCCCCTCTATAGCCTGCTTATTACTCTAAGGATTAAAATGTATTAGATAGTGGAAGTTAGATATAGTTGTCTTTTTTCCACTGCAAAATACGAATGGAACAAAAAATTTTGACAGCTCTCTTTGAAACAGTTTGTCAAGTTTTAACTTGACATGTATTTATTTTATAAACAACATTTTGAGTGTGTCCAAATACTTGTAGACAAAAACCGGATTTCACCCATTACGGGCTAATAATTACAATTTGACATCTCAACAGAGACGGCGATTTTCTCAATGGATGACAGAGAGTGTTCACATGTGAAGCGTCGCGCCATTTTATATTGTATATTGGCAGATATGGATATCAAATACTAGGTGGAATGGGGAATGTTGTAATACATCAAGTGGCCACTTAACCCAGCCAATGACAGGTCATTGCCCTGTAAACGCCTAGATATCCATATTCCCTTCTAAACTTCTCGTCTCTGTTGAGATGTCAAATTGTATTTATTTTATTTTTATTTTATTTATTACATTTCGCATTTAATATAGTCACAATAATGGGATGGCGACTCAATCAGTAGAGACCCATGCCAATGATCTGGCCCCGACTCACTAGATAGTCCGTGTGGAGTCAGGGCATTGTAGTATTATACAAAACTCATTGTAGTACTATATTATTGAATATTTCCATAATCAGTATAATAGAACCAAGTTTGGATTTCACAAATTTAGAAATTACAAAACAATATTTTTGCATACCAAATTTAAATATGAGGGCAATCCACTGTTTTCTAAAGTAATTTTTTTCTATAAACTTACTATTTAACTAAACAAAAAAAATATATTTAATATTTTTTTATAAGTTATTGATGAAGATACGATTTTTTAAAGTTGCACATTTCAAATACCGCGCTAAATACCACTATGTACTAACTGCGTCATTTTTGCAGGAGTGACGTCATAAATTGGGTTGTTTAAGGCCATGGTATTTCTCCAGCCAGTAACAAAACTGTCGAAAATCTATGCAAACTGACGCGGGAAGCACAGATAAAATATACCGTCGACTCAACTGTCATATACTGTTAACAGCTGTTCTAGGGAGACTGAATGGCGGCCATCTTTTTTGCAATAGAAGCTTGTATGTAGATTGTATTCCATATTAAAATGCCATGGAACGCGGCTACGGGGGTTTAAAAACGGAAACCGGAAACACTACACTTAGATACAAGGAGTGACGTCATTGTTTAAGATTTTGAAATGAATGCTATTTTCAACATTTTTTATTAATTTTTGCGTGCGTTTTTGGGATATTTCATCCCACTTCAAAATTTTTAAATATTCGCGTCTACACGAAAGCATTTTTAAAATTCAATTCCGGGTAGCAGTGGATTTCCTCATTACATAGCTATATTTTTGCAGGCATTTTCAATATAAACACGACCCATTAGACTTATCCAACTAACGACACCGACCCTGTATTCGGAGAAGTCGGTTAATAATTAGGTTTGTGTGTCCATTTGGTTATATATCTTAGGTCCAATAAATGTGAAGTGGCGCTGCGCTATCGTTGTATATAGTTACAAACCCCATTTTGCGGCCAAATTTGAAGAGCGCTGCTATCTTGGCTCCCATGTTGTAAATATAGGGCAAAACACGATTCTTTTTTATGAATGCGTGTGAAAGAATACACACAAAAAAAAAATTAACAATATAAATTTATTCAATATAAACAATCACCTAAGAAACATATAAATTTAAACATAGTAATAAATATGTTAAAATAATTATTATATACATTATTAGTACAAAATACGCTGTAGGACAAAATTTTCTGTGAATGGGCACAACAATAAAACATAAAATAACATATCCATCGGTGCAATCCGCTTGTTAATCTGATAATTATTAAGCGAGCTACGATAATTTAAAGTTTGAGTTATGCCCGCTTTATATGGGACAGTTTCTTGTTCAGAAAACTACACAGTTTTCTGTTCAGAAAACTGTGCAGTCTGTCAAACTTCTGTCAAAGGACACGCTAAATATGTGTATTTTTGAAACGCGATTGTAAGTTATTATCGTATGTTTGCTCCCAGGAAATTGTATATTTAGCTAACAATGTAAATATGTTATTGGTTTTTTACGTATTTAAAAGCATACAATAAACCAATGTCTACTAAAACGTTTACATAAAAAACATTAACTGTCATGTCAGCTTAAATCTGACACTAGCACACAGTTTTTCATGCAGTTTTAGCTTTATACGGGACCGTTTTCAGACTGCACAGAAAAAACTGTGTAGTAAACTGTCCCATATATAGCGGGCTTAAGTGTAGAAAGAAATATAAATTTTAGTTCAAATATAAAACATTGTATCTTCTTTATTAAGTATCCGATTGACTAACGGATTGCACCGATGGCTTGGTGATTTTTGGTTTTATTATTATGCATTCACGGAAAGTTTATTGGATACATTATGCGAAATAATGAGCCTTATGCATCAATCTTGTATTGCCCGTAAAATGGTTTAAATAAATAGACAACAAAACTTAAATTGGATAGCTTTAATTAGGAGATAGCTAAATTAAAATTATTCAAAATGAAAATTACTTATTATTTGTGACGTTAAAAAAATTATAACTACAACAGTGTGCGCTTATTTTCAAATTAATTCGGCTGCATCTGTCATATTCAATTTCAAGCTTCAAGACCTGTGTGGAATCCATACGCTCCACATAGGTAAGATGACGACATAAAAAAATCTGTAATTACTGCTTGATTAGAGTGTCAGATGGTCATATCCGAATTCCTATCATGAGGTCGCGGGTTCCATTCCCGGCGGAGGTCAATATGAAATAATTTCACATAAAATATTTAATATGTGATACCTAGGGCTGGGGCCGAAGCGTAAGACTGATCATCTTGCCTTCTTATGATATGATTATGGAATATAGTTACATGCATTGATTTATAATACACTTGGATCTGCCTTGCAGAGTAAATTATTTAGAAAAAGTAATGACACGTAGATTCCGCACCTCGATACACTTACACGGGTCGACCTATCAGAGCCCTTCGACTGCCGGCAAGCATCCGCCCACACACCGCAAAAGGTATGGGCTATATATAGGGTTACAGTAACAGTATACAATACTAACCCGTTCCTTACGAGGAGCGTTCATGAATTTTACCATGCATCAAAAATTACTTTTTTTTTCTTGTGGACGGGTGTTGGCTATTATTTAAGAAGAAAACTTTCTTAGAATAATAATTATTTTAGGCTATGTAAACAAATATAAATAAACACTTACATGTGGAAAGTTACACCATCTTTTTTTGTTAATTTTATCTGTACGGTTTTTACACGGTTTCACTACACAGGAAGGCATTTCGGAATGTTTTCTGAACGTCCGACTCGGCCGGCGGTTAAAGAAATACTGAATACGCGTATGGCGGAGTTGGAGGTTTTGGCGGAATCGAAGTGTCATTAATATTTTGAGTTCAGTTCAAATCCAAGTGTATTAATAAATAAATGGTTACATGTAACATAATCTGGCACCGTACATACTAAACTGCACCAACTCAAAATGGCCAACTTTTAAGAAATGGCAAAAAAAAAAAAGGGATTCTATTGAAACTGGAATTCATTTGATTGAAACTGGGATTTTTAAACTTCAATATCTCGACTCAGGAAACAGATAGAAACGTGTTTCTTGGACAGAAATATGTTGGTCGGTGCGAGCTGTAACATTCTATTCTCAGTTCATTTTCGACCAGTTGAGACTTATGCGGACATTATATGAGACAGAAAACTGTGCAGTCTGTCAAAGGAGGCGCTAAATATGCTAAATTTTTAAGCGCAATTGTAAGTTATTATCGTATGTTTTGACGGTCCTAACGTATACTGTCGAATCTGAAAAAGGCCAGTTTTATTATATTTTAAACTGTCCAATTTACATAATATTTTCAGATGGTCAAAATAAAAATTACATTCGATTCAAAAAAACCCCAAAATTTAAAAGAAATTTTTTTTTTTTTTTACTATCTTAAAAATATTTAAGTAAATTGGACAGTTTAATACAATACAACAAAAATCACATTTTTTCAGATTCGACAGTATACGTTGGGACCTTCGGTTTGCTCACAGGAAATTGTATATACAGGGTGTAACAAAACTCGATGTACATGCGGAAAACCAGTGAATCTACATCATATAGATGTTTGGAGTCGATTTTGTAGAATTAAATTTTTGATTTGACCCATGGTTTTTGAGAAAATTGAGCACGAAGTTGAATATTTTTTTGATAAATTTTTGAAAATTGTTATCAAATATCACGCATTTTATAGTCTGTTAAATATAGCTTGATTAGAATGACAGCTGTCAAACTGTTTAATTTTTTTATTCAAAATGGTTTTAAAGCTGATTTGATATAATATATACATATATATTGATTGATATGTGAAGCATTCCAGATACTAATGGTTTTTTGTTTATTAATGTACTAAATCACTCGTTAGACGTCATTTCATGGTAGTATTTGTTTGAACCAAGTCCCATACAATCGTATCAGACTTGATTCATACAGATTCTAACGTGACAAACTGTCATTCTAATCAAGCTATATTTTAAGGACTATAGTAAAAGACAGCATTTTAAGATGAATTTGTGAAATTTTACTTAATCTGCGGTACTAATGATAAAATTTTATTTTTCAAGCTCAGATTACACAATTGCCTCCAAATACGATGTAGACTCACCAGTTTTCGGGTTGTACATCGAGTTCTATTACACCGTGTATAGCTAATGATGTAAACATGTTATATGTTTTAAAAAACACCAACTGTCTGGTCAGCCAAACGTCGCGTCGTCCATACAGTCGTCGCTTTATACGGGACAGGAAACTGTACAGTTTAGTGTCCCGTATAAAGCTGGCTTTAGCGCAGCGTAGTACCCACGGTGCGATCTGGTCCCTGAGACGGGCAGGTAACAAAATCATTCTAATATCATAATTATACAACTAAACATTATAAATTAAAAATACGCTAAAAGGCGTAAACAATATAAAAATAATAAACAATACAGCAGGTAACAAAACTCGATGTACAAGCGGGAAACCAGTGAATCTACATCATATTTGGGGTCGATTTTGTAGAATAAAATTTTTTGATTTGACCCTTAGTTTTCGAGAAAATTAAGTATGAAGTTTATTTTTTTTTCGAATTTTTTTTACAAATTGTTATCAAATATCATGTATTTAGTCAAATTAATACTTTCCATGAAGAAAACAAAATTGTAAAACGAGTTTTTATAAAAAATTTACCAATTATACTTAATCTGCCATACTTAAGAAAACTTTTGTGTGAAGAAAAAAAAATTTTTTTCAAGCTCAGATTAAAAAGTCATATTACACAATCGTCTCCAAATAAGATGTAGATTCACCAGTTTTCGGGTTGTACGTCGAGTTTTGTTACACCCTGTATAATTCATACCTACAATATTTCGTTCCCATTCCGACAAAAACCAAAAGTCCATTTTTGCCAAAATGACTTATGTAGAAATATTCATAATAACCCAGGATTTTATTTTTTTTTTATTTATAATAATGTAACAGCCGAGTTCTTACAATGCACTCAAATTATTTCGATTTCGGGGCGGCTTTCAAATACTCGGAAGGAACTGTGCCAGAAAGCAGGAAAGAAGTTGCGCCCGAGTGGGATTCGAACCCGGAGATCCCAACCGGAAATTCTCGACTCCACCACTAACTAGACCACAACCCAATTTGTTTTTAATTCACAGATTTTTTTCTATGTATGATAGGTGTACAAATGTCGAAATTAGAGCAGAGTGCAAGGCTGAGATAAGCATTATCCACAAAATTAACCTTTTACGATGGTTCGGTCATGTGGAGTGAATGAGCGATGAAAGAACGGCTAAAAGAAGTTTAAATGCAAGTGTGCCTGGATGTAGAAGCCGAGGAAGGCCGAGAAAGACAACCTGGCATGACCAAGTACGACAAGTACTTGAAAGTGGACATGTGAAAAGTCGGAATAATCGGCGTATATGTGCGTGAGAAGATGTATGAATGTAGAGGAAGCACAGGAAGTATGTCAGGACAGAGTGGTGTGGCGTTCTATCCTCTCTGCCTACCCCGTACAAGTCTATTGTGATATAGAAAGTTTGTGAACATACAGCGTTTAGAATTAACAACATAATTCCTTTCTAGTAATCGTTTGACTTTATATTTTTGCCGGCAATACAAATGTTATTGGAAGCAATATCTGTAAATGGCTTTTAAAAGCAATGGAGTTGCTTGCAATACTGTCACAATTTATAGTCGACAATAAAGTTCCTCTTGGCTGGTTCATAACATTGGATAAGGTCTATTGTTGCTGTAAATATAAGATGCCAGTAGTTATTGCCGGCAATAGCCCATGTAAGGTCACATATTATTGCTAGCAATAAAGTTCTCTCTGAGCTGATCAATACAAATCACTTGTTATAGCTCGCGACATAAAGGCTATAGCCAGCAGCTTGTTATATAGTAGCTGGTTAAAGCTTGCAATATAAGTTCATTAGTCACAGCTGGCAATAATGCTCTCTCTTGGCTGCCACTTGTTATAGCTAGCAATAACAAAGTCCTTTACTGCCATTCAGCCCAGTCTGCTAAAGTCACTTTTTATTTCCGACAATAAGAGCCCCCGCAGACTGGAGACTTTCTATCGGGCGATAGTTCAGTCGGGCTTTTAATCAGTATGAAGATGTATGCAAGTGCGCATACTACAACGATCCGGTATCGGCCGATTGCTAAGTTTAATAGGTCTTGCGATTGCCTTTAAACTATCCTATCGATAAACTATCGGCCGATAGCTTAATAAGTATGGCGCTCTTCCACAAGCACACTTGCCGATCGTTTAATCGGGCGATAGCTTTCTCCTTCGTAGTATTGCAGCAATAATAAACTTTTCTCGACAATAATGTTCCAACATTCATAGCGACCGCTCTCTTCAAAAGTCGTTTATTAACTGGAAAATCGTTCGAGAGCAGTTGGCCGACTGTTTTGTTGATTCAGTGTGCGCGCTAGCAGCCCAACCCGACTAAACTATCGCCCGATAGAAAGTCTCTAGTCTGCGGGGTACCTAAAGCTAGCAATACAGTCACTTGTTTTAGCTGACAATAACACCCCTGCAGTCCGCTTGTAATTTTGTTGCCGGCAACAAAGCAAGCTATACAGCTTGCAATAGTCACTTGTTACAGCTAGCAAGGTCACTTTTTATTGCTGTCAACAAAGTAAGCGATACAGAGTCACCGATTTCCAACATAAAGTCACTCATAACCAACAATATACGACCGCTAGTCACTGCTAAGGTCACTTAAGTCACAAAAACAGCAATAAAAGGTCACTAATAGCTGGCAACACTCGTGTTTGCTGGAAATCCAGCAGATTCACCGATCACGGTTGGCGGTACAAGGTCCCTGGTCCGACGAGGTCACTTCTGGAGGGGTAGCTATCAGCTGATGCGTTCGCCGTCGGGCTTGGAAGGGCCGGCACAATCCTCCGAGGGATCTTTGCCTTCCTCGCACAGCTCGGGGTCGTCGAATTTCAGGAGACAGCCGACGGCTCCGAAATAACTGTTGAAAAATTTTTTTTATTTTATTTTATTCTTTTTACGCCCATAGGGCTTTTACATGGAAATTTTTAAATGATTACACAGTAGGTAGCTGTTCATTACCGCCAGAGATGGCATCCAGACACTGTTCCCTAAAATGCACTAGATTTGTGTTGAAAACATCAATATTGTTAGTATACTTGTTAGCCAGTGCGTGGATTCTTTGTATCGGTGAGTTAGCACTGTAATTGGTCGATGATTGGCTACAGTAAAATAGTGCATTACTGCGGGTAACTCGACCAGGCACTTGTGTACTAATTAAATTTGTTAGTTGAAAACAATCAAACAGAGATTTTAATACTTTGAAATGTACGTAAGTGATCCTGTACGGCATTTATTTATCAATAATATAAATACAAAATTAGGGAACAGAAAAGTTTTAGACTTTCAATTAACAGGGACACAAAATGATTTGTTCCATAAAGGAGTAAAAGAATGTAAACAATGAACTACAAGATAATAAAAAAATATTTTTTTTAAGAAGGTGATTTACGTCTTCATCATCATCATCATCATGCCATATCCGCTCCCTATGTGGAGCATATGGACTCCACAAACTGCCTCCAGGCCAAGCGTTGGCTGCCGGTTCCCGTGCATCCTCCCAAACTGCCGACGAAATGTCAACAGTGGACGACCAGGACGCCGAGAACCTGATGCCTTGTAAAATAGGCAAACGTGGAGGCGGCTCTCGGGAGGCGTGCGTAGTACATGGCCTAGCCAGCCGGATGACAGTAGATACCTAGGGATGCTGTGTCCGTTGCCTCACCTCTGTGTTCCTTACCTTTGTGACTTTTCAAACCACCGCACACCTAAAATTCTTCTAAGATTTACGTCTTAGGTATGGTAAATTATTTTTTTGATTTTGTTATCATTACGTCCGTAATTAATTTTTAAAATATCATAATCGCAATTTCCCTCCAAAACAGGTCATTATATGGTAGGAAGCGTCTATTAAAATTTTAACCAAGTTTTGTTGTAAGTAGGGCCTAAAATATAAAAAAGTACATAGCCACTTCTCTGGTTCTACGCATCAACTATATATTCAGTACGACCCTTTTTGTGCGCTTAGGAGACGGCTGCTTTTAAAGCATCCGTTTGCGATCAATCTATTTTAAATATTTTTTTACGGGGAAAATTTTCAAATCATTGTCATCATTTCAGCCCGTTGAGGTCCACTGCTGGACATAGGCCTCCTCCTGCCGTCTCCACTCCTCCCTCCACTGTCTTCCAGCAGACTTCCTGATGTCGTCCACCCATCTAATCCTCGAGGCCTCTGGTTTCTCGGTCTCCACACCTCGTCCACCTGTCGCCCGCCATTCTGGCTATGTGACCGGCCCATTTCCACTTCAACCAAGCAATTCGCTCCACCACGTCGCAGACCTTTGTCTGACGTCGGATCCAATCGTTCCTTAATGTTATTCCAAGCATAATCCTCTCCATGCTCCTCTGTGCAACTTGCAACTTATGGGAGGATTGCTTGGTCAGAGTCATTGTTTCCGCGCCATAAGTAAGGACGGGCCGAATGCATTGGTTGAACACTCGAGTCTTGAGTTAGTTGGGAATGGAGAATGTGGAATTTAGCTTTCCAAAAGCCACCCAAGAGAGATTTATCCTCCTATCCACCTCACTGGTCTGATTTCAATTTTCAAATATTCACCACTAATCACACAAAGAAAAATTACATAGTTTGAAAATATAGGATATTTCCTCATTACTGGAAGAGAATTTGAATTTTTATTTGAAATTGTACAAAATCTAAGTAAACAAAATAAGAATGGAATCGTTTACCCTTCATGCTCTAAGAAAAGTGCCTTAAGGGTCCCTTTAGACCAGTAGTCCATAGCGTAAGCCAGCAGTTGCATGGCTATCGGATTCACCCTCAGGAAGTTGCCACAGAACACCACCTAAAACAAGTATTCACAACGTTAATGAACCCACATTCGTTTCCAGAGTTTCTCTGTCTCTGTTGGGAGTACAATAATATCTGATATCAGCCCAGCATGGGTATAATCCAGTCATTTGTCTACAAGTATTTGTATACGTTCAAAATGTTGTTAAAAAGATTTACTGGTTAAAAAATAGAGCAAATTGGAGAGACATCTTCAGGCGTCTTCTAGTAAGTAATTAAGTTCGGATGAGATTGCCAAAAATGCTTAACAATCTTCTCAACAGATGTCACCCAGAGAGAAAAAATGTTGAAAATTGTCAAAAAACAAACTCAAATGTGGAGGCTTCTATACAAATTCAATTTTTTTTTTTTTTTTTTTTTAATATAAAAAGAAATCTATGCAATCTTATGATATTTGCACATATTTCAATTTGTCAATACTATTTTCAATAAAGCCTAAGCGGCTTGTGCTTGAAAATAGGAATCGAGTCGTGTCGAAGTGGGGATTCGAACCGACGATCTCTGGACTCAGAGACCGCGACGCTACCCACTGGGCCACCACCCGTTCAACATATATAGTAGTTATAGTAGTTTCAAAAATTTGTCATATATGGTGGTCAGATGAGGGCGGAATGGGGAATGCTGTAGTACATCACGTACACTACTTAACCCTGCCAATGACAGCCCTGTAAACGCCTAGATAACCCATATTTGTTTCCAGAGTTTCTCTGTCTCTGTTGGGATATCAATAATATCTTAATGAACTAATTTTGGAAGCAAGATAAAAACCGAAAGATCCCTGTACACTAAATTCTGAATATCTTATTTATTAATGCCATTGTAATAAGCTCTTCAAGCCCTATCTACTATAAGCGATACATAGTTCCGTTACAAAGTGCATGATGACATAGTTAATAGTTACCCTCTCGATTTTCTCATTGAGTGCGCACAGACGGGCGATGGAGCCAATGTTGTTGGTGATGGTGACCAGCGTGGCCCGCGCGAGGTCCTCCTTGCTCACGCACGCCTGCCGCTCCGCCGAGTTCATCTGACCGAAGCTGCGAACAGACGAGGCAAGTTCAACTCAAGACATAAGAGATGCGTACTTGCTAATATCGGCTGGATGAGTGGATGAGGTTAGGTTAGGTGAGATACTGAGGTTCTAGATACATTAGGTCAAAATTGGCGGTACACAACGGAGTTCTGGTACCAACCCTTATGTATGGTAGTGAAGCGTGGTGTTGGAAGAAGAAGGATGAAAGTAGACTGAATGCTGTTGAAATGCGATCTATGTGTGGTAAGACTATGTATGATAGGTGTACTAATGTCCAAATTAGAGCAGAGTGCAAGGCTGAGATAAGCATTATCCACAAAATTAACCTTTTACGACGGTTTGGTCATGTGGAACGAATGAGTGATTTAAATGCAAGAAGTTTAAATGCAAGTGTGCCTAGATGTAGAAGCCGAGGAAGGCCGAGAAAGACATTGCGTTAAAAAAAGTCATTTTAGATGCATGGTAAAATTCATGAATCTTCCTCGTAAGGAACGGGTTAGTATTGTATACTGTTACTGTAACCCTATATTATATAGCCCATACGTCAAGGCAGTCGAAGGGCTCTGATAGGTTGACCCGTGTAAGAATTAAAGGTGCGGAATCTTCGTGTCATTACTTTTTCTAAATAATTAAGTCTGCAAGGCAGATCTAAGTGTAGAAAAAGTAACACTAGATTTCCTTGAGCTACAGACCTGCTGGCCACGAGGTCCCCCGGCAGGCCGAAGCGGGCGTAGTCCCCGCCGTAGATGTCCCGCACCAGCTTGTCCACGCGGGTGTTGTCCCCCGCGGCGGCGAGCGCCGTGGCCTCCTCGAACGTCCGGCAGCCCGTCAGCAGGCGCATTATCGACAAAATTAAGAAAGGTCTTTTACGTTGGTTCGGTCATGTAGAGCGAATGGATGATGAAAGAACGGCTAAAAAAATATATGATGCAACTGTGCCTGGATGTAGAAGTCGAGGAAGGCCGAGAAAGACATGGCATGATCAAGTAAAACAAGTGGGCATGTAAGAAGTGGGAATAATCGATGTATGAATGTGGAGGAAGCAAAAGAAGTGTGCCAGGACAGAGTGGTGTGGCGTTCTATCCTCTCTGCCTACCCCTTCGGGGAAATGGCGTGATGGTTAGTTAGTTAGTTAGTTAGTTAAGCCAGAAAGTCGTAGTGGATTTGGCTACCGCGCTGGAGGTCGCGTGCTCGATTCCCGTAGGGGGACATGTGATACCCTGGACTGGTACTGAAGCGTATGACTGATCATCCTACCTTCATGTAATAACGTGATCAAGATACACTGCACTTGGTGTACCGATGCAGTGCCCTATGCACCATTGGGTGCGGACAAGGGAAAGTAGTAGATATATATTTAAAAATCAAAAATACTCTGACAAGAATTCACTAGTAGGGGTGTTACAATTTTTTTTTAAATATACGCTTCCTAGCATTAGTTTCATAACACCATTTATTATCAAATTCCACCGTCTAAAGACTCCGGCACTTAGACCAATACACGAAACGTGTGACGTAGATGTCTAGTGATGATGTAGATGCCTAATGATGGCGTACCGATTGACGTAGTGGATAACCAGACACCTCGGATATAAAGTTCTATTCAAGAGTTACGTTATACCTCGTTCCGCTAATTCTTCTGTAGTCCTTTGGTCCTCGAACTGCCAGAACGGACACTCCGGATCCAATATTGACTATGATGAAAGGGTACGGGCTGGAGAAGTCGTAGGGGTGGCGTGTGTACAGCGAAGGAGCCTCCTCACTCCCCTACAAGTGGACATAACAAAATGAGAGACATTTAAATGAAGGTTGTTAAATGAGGTCGGTTTTGAGTACCGGGTGCATTTAAACATCTTTTAGCCGTTCTTTCATCACTCATTCGCTCCACATGACCGAACCATCGTAAAAGGTTAATTTTGTGGATAATGCTTATCTCAGTCGCGCACTCTGCTCTGATTCGGACATTTGTACACCTATCATACATAGTCTTACCACACATAGATTGCATTTCAACAGCATTCATTCTACTTTCATCGTTCTTTTTTCAACACCACTCTTCACTACCATACATAAGGGTTGGTACCAGAACTGCCAATTTTGCTTCTTTCGATAAGTTCTTATTTGCCACTATGGATTTCAAGGCACCATTAACTCTGTTTCCTTCTCTCAATGTCCTTATCCACATTTCCGTCTCTTGTAAACATACTTCCCAAATATAAAAATTCTTCAACCTGCTTTAATCTGTCTCCATTTACTATAATATTGCATACAGCCATATTCTGAATTACACCTGTTCTCCTCTACGGCTGATTTAGTAAAGGTCTCCAAATACGATGTAGATCCACCAGTTTTCGGATCGTCTGTGAGATATGTGTGTGAAAGAGACTGTGTGTGAGGGTGACATAAGATGTACGAATGTGTGTGTGTATGTAGTATGTCTGCTGTGTGCCCGTCATTCCGAGTTAGAGCTCTGAGGAGCAAAGTCAGTCAAACAGATTATTATAATAAACCCGTCATATTGTCACAGTCGTGTATTCCTTTATCCCCCTTACCAATACATCACACATCATCGAGATTTGTTACACCCTGTATAGTGTAGAGTTTAGATTAGATGGGAAGTATAAGATATGTTTCTCTTACGGGAGTTGCCTGCACGGGCGGCGTCTCGGGAGCGGCGTAGTAGTAGCACTCCGTCCTGCTGATGGTGTCGATGTACAGGATGCCGGCTATCAGGGCGTCCAGCTCGTCCAGCTTGGAGAGCCGCATGTTCACCACCTGAGCCCGAGAGACGGTACCATATCATCACAGTGCTAAAATACAGGGCTTTCAAATTTTCAAGTTATTACTAAGACTGCCCCCTGCACGAGATGTATCAGCTGAATCCTGACACCAACCTACGGGGTAGTGTGGCCCATATTATATATTAAAAATTTCAAAACTAGTTTACATGTCTGAGCACCCACTAATCCCTTTATCAGTGGTAAAACAAGTATTCAGGTAAAGTTTGAAGCTAATATTCTAATTGGAAGACAGTGCTCAAAGGTATGTAATATTAAGAAGAAATATGAAAAAATCTGGCATTTCGAGGGTTGTTCTAAATGAAGTACAACTACCTGGGAAGTAGTAAAGTATAATATTGATGATGAATGGTAACTAATTCAATCTAGATATTGGTTCTAAATCTTTGACACCTATCAAGAATATAGAGTCCGCTTGACGTGTTATAGTAGATGACAAAGCCATATTTTCACAAAAAAGTCCAAAATAATCACTTGAATAAAAGCACTCCTCACAACCAACCATTGATAGTTCTAATTTTTTCAACTCTTTAACACATTTTTCTTGGTATTTCTTTCACAAAAAAAACTTTTTTAAATTTTTTATATGGGAAAATTACAACAATTTTAAAACCTTGGAGACGTTGAGCATAGCCTTTTATTCCACCTAGGACATTGAAATTTTAGCACTTAACTACCACCATCAACTAAAGTAAAAAACTTAGCGGGTGCCCTGAGGTGTAGGGTAAATTAAAACTTTTGGGCCACCCTAATCTCTATGTAGCAGTATCTTACCCCTGCAGGAAGGATCGCAGGCCGTCCTGGTCGGCGGAGGAGGCGGCGCCGGCCGCCTGGCCACACTCGGAGCGCAATATATAATTTTGCGGTAATTTTAGTTAATTTTTATTTATTTTACGGGAAAAACAATTTTAAATACATAGTTGAGCATAAAAGGGATAACAAGCAGTAGAAATAATTGACAGAACATTAAATTGGTGAAGCTAAGACCGTTAGAATAAAATGTGGACACACTCAAGACAGGATCGGGTCTACTTCAGTGAATGTTTAAATCTTGATAGACTTACACCCAACAAGTCCAGATCCCGTCTTGAGTTTTACAATACGACACAATCGAGACAATGGGGCAATGAAAACCATAGTTAGTTTTTGTTGAGTGACTAAGGAACAGCACGTCATTATTTCTCAACCTACGGACTGGATTACAGAAAGTTCACGCGAGTCAGTAAAAATGGTGCATCTATCATGCCATTTAGCAGTTTAAATATGAAAATGAAATCAATGTAAGATCTACGCTTTTGAAGACTAGAGATTTCAAACATTGACTCCATAATAATGATAATATGCATGTATAATAAACCCAGATGGTTGACAATAGTTGTCTTGAGTTTAAAATTAAGCAAAATGATTAAGTCCGTGGAATATTCTGAAATGGGCTGTTAGGTCGGCGGGAGACAGTTACCTTCTTGAAGTCCCCCTCGAACTTGTAGGCCCCTCCGCCCGTGGCGCACACGGACGTCAGCAGCGCCCCCATGCCCTTGGAGCGCGCCAGGGACAGAAAGGCCCCCATCTCGCTGGTGGGGAAGCGGATGAAAGTGCAGCGTGCCTCGTCTCCCTCGCACGTGGACATTATCCATCTAAAATAGAGAGAAAACCATCTATGATAGATGCCTTAATGCCCCAATCAGAGTTGAATTGCTACACCAAGACTTAGTGCAGTGTCTTGATTATTATTTCTTCATCATCATCATTATACCATTATCCGCTCCCTATGTGGAGCATATGGAATCCACAAACTGCCTCCAGGCCAATCGCGAATCGGCCGCCAGCTCCCGTGCATCCTCCCAGGTCAATGTCCACGTCCGCAGCTCTGACGCAAACTGTCGACGAATGTCAACAGTGACGACCGGGAACGCCCGAGAACTGATGCCTTGTATAATAGGCAAGCATGGTGGTGAAACGCTTTCGCCGGATGACAGTAGATACCAAGGGGTTGCTGTGATCCGTTTGCCGTCACCACTGCGTTCCTTACAAAGTCAAACCACCGCACACCTAATATTCTTCAAAAGGACACCTATTCTCTGCACTCAGAAGTCTGCTATCTTCGGCCCCTGGTTAGGTGCCACGATTCGCAGCCATAGAGAGAAATTATTATTATTTAGTAACTAGCTGATACCCGTCGCGTTGCTGCCGCAGAAGAAACAGGTAATTCTAAGAAATATCGATTGAAATTCGAAATATTATATCTCGTTTCTTTGGGGAATTGGTAATAGAAGGAATGCTATGAATTTTCTTTCTGATGATAAATACATTTATGAAAATTGAATAACCCGTATAATGTATATACTCATATGTATAAAGGTATAGTGTAAATGCTATTTATTATATTTTAATGAAAAGTCTACAAAAAAAAGGTTTTTTTCAAGTGCTTTACGGAAGGTATTTATTTTTATTTTTTGTTTTTTTCCCTCTTGGCAAAACATTAAAATCTATCTTATGCTTTCACCTACTACCTAAATTTAACTAAGGACTTCTATTACCCTTGAAAAGCAAACCCCATGACATATATTTTATAAAATGTGTGTGTGCAGGTCCGACGCATGAATGGAATTTACTCTTTCTGAAAAAAAAGGTGCGCCGTCATTTCATAAAATGTAAAACAGTTATTCGAAACAGGTCGCCTATAAACCTTAAACATACCAATTTTATGAAAAGGTGCGCCCGCCATCTTGGGTTTAAAAAAAAACGCTAAAATTTAAAAACCCGGAAGCCCAAAGTTTTTTTCA
>JAGVSP010003460.1:0-22770 GCA_022494985.1 Micrasema minimum | reverse complement strand
TCGTCTGTGTAAGTTCAATACCGCGTATGAGCCAATAAGTTCTAAATACGTATTTTTGACAGTTTCCGTTGAACGGAATAAGCCGCATCGATTGGTAGATTAAAATTTTGAAATCGTTCAATAGGTGTCATGCAATCGGTCAAAGTCAATACCGCAAATAAAAAGTTTTCTTTTAAAAAAGGATCAATATCTCATATGCATTTAATTTTTATTCGAATAAAAGTATACTAGCATAAATGCATTTCGTTGCAAAAAAGAAAATACAAAAGAAAGAGTTTTCGAAATTTGTAAAAATATATTTTGTTTACTAAATTCTATGGTTTTTTGTCTCTTCTGAACTTTTTAATCAATGGCTCATACGCGGTATTGAACTTACACAGACGATAACCCAAAAATTATAAGACGTACGGAGCTGTGAGTATCCTTAAATTGTCACAAATTTTACTTTATATTTGAATACGCGTTATTCCCCGCAAGAGGCGCAAGATGTAGTGCCTCGTGCAGCTTCCCCGCGATCCGTCACGGCAAGCGCGGTGAGTGATGTCCGCCGACGAGGCATAAATCCCCGGCAGACGGCCGCGACCCTCCCGTTAGCGGCAAGGCGCGGCGCATATCTCTCGGGTCGGCCGTCGGGTGTCCTCGCCCGGGAAAACGATGAAAATTAGAGCGTGTCCGGTTCACTTCTCTTAGGCGATTAATTTAACTAATTTAGATATGCGTTTTGTCTGCATACAATTTTTTATTTTTGCATATATATATGTATATATCGTTTCCCCTTCATTTTAATATGTACAGTTCACTTATCTAAGGATATGACTATATTCTCGTGAATACATAGTCGTTTCAACTAGACTTTTTTGTTGCTTTTTTTGGTATGTCAATTTTTAATGTACTTTCCACAGAATGCGTCTATTTTCTATTCAGCGCCAGCAGTCCTATCATAGTTATATTGTAATATTATGGGGCTGATTTCTCCACTTATAAATAATAAAAAATAATGCGTTTAGTTACATACTTCAAATAAAATTTAGTAGACACCATCTCTGATTTCATTTTTAAACATTAGGTATATAATCAATTCCGTGCTCATTGGATATCGTTAGTTTGGTTAATTTTTCAAGATATTATATTTTTTATATGAATAGGTATATTTTTTATATGAACCTTAGAGGCTTCCACTAACCACGTCACGGTTTGGAAATAAATCATTATTATTATATCCCAGTTAGTATTCAGGTATCACAGGAAAAATAACATTTATATTATGGATAAGATGTCCTAAATATGTTCCCCCCAAATAACGTTGTAAGAATGTTTATTTTCCGCATCAATTATGATACTGCATTTGGATACCAAGCGCAGTGTATTCTTGTATAGGTATACTTAATGTATTTATCTGTTAGTTAAAATCGAAACATGTACTGATAAGTTAGTGTCCCGTGTAATAAGTAATACTTTATTGAGCGCACATAATTATGCTCAACAGTTCGACAGTATGTACGAATGGTAGAAAAGAGATAGTTGCTTGTACCGCTCGAGAGAGTTCGGCATTCTCCAACTCTTTCCGAGATTTAATTTATAGGGATTCGAGTCGGCTTTTAGCCAATTTATCGTCTTCAAAATATGTCATTAATTTAAGCGGTCTTGGCTGCGCTCCCTCCAGATTATTCAATGTGTCTCCGGAATGTTTTTATTTGTAATTCGGCAACCGCCCCCGATGTTTTGGTTCGGATTGAGTGAAAGACGAATTGGTGGGACGATCCGGCGAGCTATATTCTGTCTGGGAGCCGCTAGTGAACGGGGAACCCCCGAATGTCGCCCGTTCGTTAAACACGGATTCAGATAACGTCCCGAGTATAAAGACAACTGATAAATCTTATTTTTCTCCGCGATTAGTGGAGAGCGGGTAGCCTAGAGACGGAGAGAGGCCATAATTCCTCCCGACTCGGGCGGGTTGCGGCGCACTGCGAGCTTATTCAAATTGCACTTAATCCTGACTACTGTTTCTAAATCTCACAATAATTTAAAGCTTCCCTACCAAACCTCTTTGCGTTTAATTTACGGCTTAGGCTGCACAACTGAAATTCGGAATAATTATATTGTCTCGCGCTATTGTGTATTTATTCCGCGCTCGAGACGTTCGCCGCTCGGGATAGATACAGCCGAGCTATTTGCATACTTAATTCGGGCGTTGTTACTTGCTGCCAGATCATCCTTCCTCCGCGAAAGAGTTGGGCCACAATACCGAACATTTAAATACTATGTACACATCCTCTGTTTAATGGCCTCCGCTAATTTAGCACCCGCCATAAACTACCGTTATTTATCCTATAGACAAAGACTCCACTCCATGTACCTCGATAAGTTGATACGGTAAGACACTTTCGGGTGATCATAGCTCATTATCCGCTCGACTATCGGATGTAGGATCACGTATCATTCTGTGTGTAGGGCCGTTACTCCCTGCTTGCTCCGTGCTCGGTGGTTTGTGAAACTTCTCGCTGTGGTACGCAATCCGGCTACTGCTCAGCCTACTTCCAACAAAAACTTTCTGATGCAATATTAATTATCGCTGCACCGTTCGGAGGCATTATGCGAAATTATTTCAAAATATGTTGATACGTATCCGTCAGATTCTCGACGGGCACTGGGCCGTGTGTATTTTGGTCGGCCAGCTCTGTAAGAAGACAATGGGCCGCTGCCCATCCGGCCGTTCTTATCTGACCGACACCCATCGTGGTTCACCGCTGGGATTACCGCAGTACGAGTACCACAGAGCCGACATGCCGACCCGACCTTCCACCGATTCACTCTCCCTCCATACCTCGATAACGTTCATCGTTCCTTTCTACGCTGGATGTACTTATGTTTCACGTACATCGATTTCTTGTGCCAATAAATGTTTCTTTCTATCGACATTATTGATCATGTTTATTGTATTGTAGTACAGTACGTCATCGAGGTATTATTGGTTTGGACACCACCAACAAATAATCATTTTGCCGATTTTATCCATCGGATTTTCCTTAGTATATTGACCTGGTTTTATTGATTCTTTTGCTATATCCTAAATTAAATCGAGATGCCATCCACCTCTGATTAAAGCATTTACTATACCTACTATTTTTACAGCTCACCCCTTAAATTGTCACATTTTAATAGTAGAAACTCGATTTTCACTATACCAAATGATGTAGTTACTAGATAAGAGGTGGATAGGCTCCTCAAATTTTTTTAATGCTAGTAGAATTTCCGATGCAGTGCCCTATGCACCATTAGGTGCAGATAGGTGAAAGTAGTAGCAATAATAGTAAGCTTATCATTTTATTTATTATATTCTTGACCAAAGTCATCGAGAAACACATAAAAAGTTTTTTTTATTTTTTATTTTTTAAATTTATTTTCAAAAGAAAAATTTTTGTTTACATGATAAACATTAAAAACACATATACATTTAAAAAAATATATAAACAAAAATCCCACCAAGGCATAGCCTGTTTGTGGGTATACTATGAAAGTCATACAGTGTGCACGTGGCAAAAGAGAAAGATAAGAGGGGAAATAAATTATAAATATAAATAAAATAAAAAATGACGTAGATTATGTTAATAGTTATGGTATTTATAGTAAGAATGAATTCTACCTTTACACTATGTATCCAACTTTGTGTTAATTTACCTATGTGTTTTTTTAAATTAATATATTTTCGAGACATTTAATCGTAAAAAGTTCATTTCCATGTTAGGAGTAATATAATTATTACATAATTTGTCATTTTTTTAAAATATGTAACTATCAATCATTGTTTCCATATAATAAAAAATAATTATGCATTAGTATGTCCATATTAATGAATTCTATCGTGCTAAGTAATATTATAGATTTTACAGCTGTGAGAGTTCTCAATAGATGCTACCTATTGATAAAATCACCTTATTTTCCTAATTAAAGGAAATTATTACGAAATATTCCCGGCTACTTGTTAATTTATTTACAAAAACTTCCATGGAGTAAAACCTAATGCGTGTTTCTTATAATTAATAATTATGACTAATCTTAATGCAACTGTGAGTAAAAATTACTTCTTGTTTGATAGATTTAATAATAACTACGCTGCTCTTAAAAAAATATATAGGTTGAGAATTTGAAACAAATGTTTTGTCTCCTACAAAAGTTAGGAAAAAATGGCCAATGCATACACACATATATGGAAATCGCTAATTTATTGAACTAACTAACTAACTAGCTAACCATCACGCCATTTCCCCGAAGGGGGTAGGCAAGAGAGGATAGAACGCCACACCACTCTTTCCTGGCATACCTTCTCTTGCTTCCTCCCACATGCACGCACGTCGATTATTCCAAACTTCTTACATGCCCACTTTCAAGCACTAGTTTTACTTGATCATGCCATGTCTTTCTCGGCCTTCTCGACTTCTATATCCAGGCGCAGTAGTCGCATCAGTATATTAATTCAGATTATAAAAATATATATTCACTAACATTAATCTAAGCTTAATTTTTAATCTGTTCCACGCATACGATCATGGTCTTAGGTACAGATCTTCAATATGTCAACATATTATAGATGCAGGTAGATACAAGGCCGATATCGACCTCGTATTTCACGGTTATCGGTGAATTTATCGTAAAGAGATTATACCGATTACCGTCATAATAAATATACGCGTCACAACTGCAATACATACAGATGTAGATACTACTACTACTACTACTACCCTTATCCACACCCAATGGTGCATAGGGCACTGCATTGGTTCACCAAGTGCAGTGTATCTTGATCATTTTAATACATGAAGATAAGGTGATTCAGCCCCCTTACGCTTCAGTACCAGTCCAAGGTATCACACATGAAATATTAATATGAAAATCACATATAAATCAATATTTCGATGTAGATTAGTTGGTTAAATGCCTGCTCCCCTCATTTGTTGTTTATGCTTCACATTTTAACTACGACGATCGCAAGTGTCTGGCCGTTTGTTCTAGTACAGCATCAAAGGCCCCCGGATCCTGTTTGACTTCGGTCCGTCTTTATCGCTGCCTTTGTGATGGCTGATCCCGGGCCGTGTTGATTTTCTCGATCTCTGTTCGAGTTCCCTCTCTTTCCTGGCTCCGTGGTCCCAATTAGCCCCGCGGTCTCAGGGGCTTCATTGTTTCCTAAATTCGGAGGTCTTTTCTGGCCCGGCAGCCACCAATTAGCCCGGAATAATGAACATGTTTTATATAACTCCCCCGGGCGCGCCGTTGTGCGCGCGCTGGCTACAATTACACGGTAGGAGGGATGCTAGCCGGCAGGGCTGCCATTCGAAAATCATCTCATTTGTGATATTTACCTTATAAAAAACATAAAGTATAGTTGCAGTTTCATTCAAAATGTATCCCGTTGTTAGCGAGTTATCTCAGATTTCAAATTTTCTGCAAGTGACATTATTTGTGTAAACAGTAAAAAAAAAAACACAATTTTACATAAAATATTATTGATTATTCCAACAGAGACAGAAAACTCTGGAATCGAATGTGGATTATCTAGACGTACAGGGCTAATAACCTGACATTGTCAGAGTTAAGTGGCCACTTGTTGTATTACAACATTCCTTATTCCGCCCATCATCTGATAACTATATGTGACGAATTTCAAAAGAGACGAAGAAGTTTTTTTCCAAACTGGGTAATATTGATATTCAAGCGTTTACAAGGCTTTCTATTATAATGAGTTTTTTTTTCACTTAAATTTTCTCTAACCAAATCATCATCATCTTACCATATCTCTCGGGAGGCATGCGTAGTATATGGCCTAGCCAGCCGCATAAAATACCACAACATTCCTACCTACCTGTCCTGATCTTAAAAAAATATTTAAAACTATTTGTCAAAAATATAGTATTCATTGATAGGGCTAGAATTCTCCAACCGTCTGCGTCTATGCGCTTGGTAGCTGCAAGACGAGTTGAGATCTAGCCTCTTTTTGTACAGCGCATTTTTGTCCTAATAATAAATAAGTAAATAAATTAACTACTTTAATTTTTTGCCAAAAAAATGTTGGTTTAAGGAGCGGATAATAGAATGATGATAATGGTGCTGATGAATGTATTTTTCTAATTTTTTTTTGAAATGAAAAAAAAAACAATTACAAAGTCAAACTACCACACACCTAAAATTTTTCTATGACACCTATTCTCAAAACTCCGAAGTCTGCTATCTTGGGCCCTGGTTAGGTGCCACGATTCGCAAATTACAAATAGTTGTAGGTATATTTATAAAATTTTCCTTAATATTTTTGTGGAGTGAAACCCTGTACTTGGAATTTCTACACCGGAGGCATTTCACGGGAATTTACCCAGTTATAACGTGGCAAATAATGCTTTGTTATATTTATTGAGTATATTAGCTGGCTCTTAACGTCTTATCTTATTATTTTCAGTCTCGGCATCCGTTGTTTTGTTTTCTAAAATGTTCATCCGCGGAAACAAAGCGGAAAAGTATCGTTTTATTACGCGGAGAGAATAATAAATTAATTCCATAACAATTACATGTTTGCATCTTTAATTCTCAGAATTATAATGTAATGGCCCCCTTATAAAAACTCGCGGTGTTAACATGTATACGTATTTTCACAACTTAAAATAATATTGTACATAACTCCTTTAATGGGACAATTTAAAAAAAGTTGTTTTCTTCTTCTTCTTCGTTCGCCACGTTCGTCATGTGGACATCACTAGATACCTCCAGGAGACCCTGTCCCCAGCCAGCTCTCTCGCCTCCTCCCAGGCCCGCATCCATCAGCTCCGCCGAATACATCCGTAGGATGGTCATCGACGGTCTGCCAGGACGGCGGAATCCTGCAGGCGTAAAGAAGAGGCAGCTCGGGTTCAGGCTCTCCCGAGGCATCCGGAGTACATGCCCAAGCCAGGTCCAACTCCGCATCTTCACGACTCGTCTAATAAATCGATGAACGCCGGCTGCACACATGAAAAAGCATGACTCATTGTCACGTTCCGCCTGAGCCGAGTGTGCAAGCGAGAGCGCGGAACAAGCGATAGAGAGGCACTATCGGCCTAAGCGTTCGGTTTGTGACGCATCTATCTCTCTTCCACTCCATCGGCCGATGTGTCCAAGTAGAAAGGAGACAGCAGTAGCACACAAGAAGAAAAAACTAAAAAAAAGATAATTTATGGAAAAATTGTAATTTTCAATTTACTCCTGCTTTGTATTATACAAAATAATGATAATTCAGTAACAATAATTCAATTCAATTCATAAAAGTATGCTATTTTCTTATGACGTCATCACGTAAAATTATCGTTGACTTTGCAGACAGCCAAAAGTTTTTTATATAATATATTTTCTGCTGACATCCGTCGGCAGTTTGTGTCAGAGCTGCGGGACGTGAACCGCCTCCAAGCCGAGCGATCGGCCGCCAGTTCCCGTGCATCTTTCCAAGTCAGGTCCACGTCCCGCAGCTCTGACGCAAACTGCCGGCGGATTGTCAACAGTGGACGTCCAGGACGCCGAGAACCTGATGCCTTGTAAAATAGGCACGCAAGTGTTTATTAGGTGCAGATTTTTCGGCTGGCATTAAAATATAATAAAAACACTTGCACCTACATACTACAAAATAACCTATCATTAAGATCTGGTTGATTGGTATATAATGTATGCAGGGTATGTTAGATGTTACTGGATTGATGTATCTCGCGAGTACCGCAGTGTAATTATATATCTATCTAAATTATTACATTATCAATGTTATAATATACTCTAGTGCATATTATCTGAGTGATTTCTTGTGTTCATATAAATTATACGTTAGACTGATTTGGCTTAAGTCCAAACCAACTTAGTGTATCTAATATCGTTTATATCAAGTTGAACATCCGACTTATAATGTTGCTTAGATCGCAATTTATCAATGACGATGTAATGACATAATTATATATTTCATTGATTGATATTTTATTAAAATAAATCAAACACTATTTTTTCGTTATCGGTAGACAAACTTCAAGGCTTAAAAGAAAAATACATTTAATATAGCTTTAATATCTTTTAGATAGAGTCGGGAATAATGGTAAATTCACAATATCCACTAAAGTCCAGATCTATCAAGCCTGTGTTCTTAGCGCACTCCTTTACAGTGCAGAAACCTGGCCAACTTACAGCCACCAAGAGAAAAAGATAAACGCCTTTCATTTGCGATGTCTACGGCGCATCCTTGGCGGGACATGGAAGGACAAAGTCACTAATGCAGATGTATTAGCCCGCACTCGGATGGCTTCGTCGATGGCTCTCTTAAAAGAGAAATGATTGCGCTGGCTCGGCCATGCGAGTCGTATGGAGGATGGCCGAATACCAAAAGATATTTTGTATGTACAAAAGATCCCATGGAGGTCAGCGATTGCGCTTTAAGAATGTCTGTAAACGCGATATGAAGACATTTCGCATAGACGCTGATAATCACGCCAGGGACAGGATGGCATGGAGGAGGGAACTAAGGGAAGGCAGAGCGGCACATGACAGGCACTGGAGAGTTTGAAACATAGAAGGCAGCGAGCGAAGCAGCTACCAATTGGATCCCCCCCCACAACCTGGAGGTGTGAGAGATGTGGTCGACTGTGCAGGTCTCGTATAGGACTTCAGTCACCAGAGAAGCTGCTTTTCTCGGCTGCCTTCCTGATGAGTGCCGCATCTTCATCGTCTTCCGAAGACGGACGATTGCCATTAGTAATATCATTGATTATGGATTAATCTTTAAGGTTTTGTACATTCAGATTAAGGTTTAATTTTGCAAATAAAAAGATTCAGGTTCTCGTGTGCCTTTTCAACGTATTTTTCACTTTCATGATTTATTTTAAATTAATTAATAAACAGGATCGATTTATCTACCACACAATATTTTATTTCTTTTAAAAAAAATGCTTCGTCTCTCATTTAAATCATATCTTTTAGTTGAGTCGTATAGTGTTAATAATATTTTTATTGCCATTCCAAAGCCTTCTCTTAATTGTTTCATTCAGTTGATTTATTTTTATTTTGTCTTTAGTCGAGTACCTGCCTAAATTTAACCAGAGCATAACACATTGATAATACAGATCCTGTTAGTGAAACATTTGGTATAAATAAATTTATTTTGAATAAAATTTTAATCCATGAATACAAAATAGCCGACCTCTCGCTTGACATTAATAAATTTTAATTATTTTACCTGCCGCAGCGGGCAATGTAACTCCAAAACAAAATATCATTAATTTGAATCAGAATTACGCAAACATCGCCAAGTTGCCTAGATGGTCGCGTAAGAAGGGTCAGTGTATTGTTCTACGGGAAGGGTTGACCAAAGGAAAGGGCGAATGTTAATAGCGATTATACACGGGGTTAAAAACTCTGCATCCCTTGTACCCTACAAATTGTAATTAACATTTTCAGGTGTAGATTTCAACGCACGAATGTTCTGTTTTGTATTTCGGGGTAAAAATACTTGGTATTTTGTATTCGGTTCTGCCTTCTTCGCCGGGATGATAATTAATTGTCCCCCGGGGCCTTAGATAATAGCGTGTTCATTATTCGGAAACGTTTTTCACTCCACTGAAATGTTTTTAACACCTAGAAGCTTTGAAATGGAAGAACGTGTAAATAAAGTAGTGCATTTACGTTATTGGTTTTAGTACTTTTAATGGTTGGTTTTCACGCTCGACATTGTTCAATTACTTGTATGAAGGTAGGTGCATGGTATCCGGTTGAAAAATAGGGTTTTGTCTTTTACCTCTTGTGGATTGTGTAGTCCTCGGGCCATTGCTTGTTTCGAACCCTTTAGCCCTAGGCCGAAACCTTTCAAGTTTGTGTCTATGAACGCAGTCAGTCCCGTGGTTAGTCCCTATTTACACCGTACCTTCACTTTTCTTTAGGAGAGATAGGCACTTAGCAAAATAATCCAAAGTAGTAATATAATGCTGTACACTTGCAATTTTCCTTTTTACAAGTTCTTTTCCGGAATTTGTCGAAGCTTTTTTGCGACAGTTCTGGTTTAACTTTGCTGAAAATTTGCCTTAGGCTCTAGAATTCAAAAACACTGTTTTATACTACTACTACTACTTTCCCTTATCCGCACCCAATGGTGCATAGGGCACTGCATCGGTACACCAAGTGCCGTGTATATTGATCATTTTATCACACGAAGGTAGGATGATCAGTCTCACGCTTCAGAACCAGTCCAAGGTATCATTATGAAACATTAGGTAATATGATTTCTAGCTACTCCATATTTAGCATTATAGATTTTTTGCACTTGGGTTTTTACGTTAATATTTCAAATACATATATTAAAAACGGAGGATTTTCAACAGTGGTACTAATATAAATCGGTAAAAATTCGATTTGGATCCATTTTTTTCCAGAAGATTGTGTATCTTCAGGAAAAGTGTATAACACGCTTTTTTGTATAGTTTACCTATGTAATAAAATGACAATGATCGAGCTCCTTTCCAAAGTTAGAAAAGTAAACTTGGAATCTAGTTTCTCGAAATGCTTCCACCCCGAAAGTGGATACTGTGCAACATTTGCAGGTTGAATT
Organism: Micrasema minimum; assembly: GCA_022494985.1. Classification (NCBI taxonomy): domain Eukaryota; kingdom Metazoa; phylum Arthropoda; class Insecta; order Trichoptera; family Brachycentridae; genus Micrasema; species Micrasema minimum. Next base: position 12,179 of record JAGVSP010003460.1, on the reverse strand, counting down.
AAAGTTTTTGAATACAGTAGAAACTTCATCCACACTGTTTGCAACTCACTTTGATATCGATACCGTTGTCTCTACGGTGCCAAATAAGATAGAACATGTGTGAAAATATCTACATAGGCTATATCGTGCAGTGGAAAAGGTTACAAGTACTTGCGCGACAGTGGAAAGTTCTGCACTTAAATCTCTTGGTTTAGGAATATGCATATACAATTATTGGGATTATGATCCGATTTGAGCTTATAAGTAACGAAATGAATCACGAATACGAGAAAAAAGTTAAAAGGACTACGACAAACATATGTACAAAGAGTTGGTTTAAAATAATTAAAAGAATAATATGCATACACTTACAACTTTTAGATCAGACTTTTTATCAGCTGATTAACAAGACTCCTTACACCAAAATAATCCGGATCTTGATGATTATTCACAAGCATAAATCTTCGAGCTAAAAAAGTAAATAGTAAAATCCAACAACAATGGTCAATTTCATGAAACTTTGCTAACGCAAGCATTGTTCTTAAACTTATAAATAAAAATTTATACTGCATCGAGCTAGATGATCGGCCAAACTCCGCCCGTCACTGCCCACATAGTATTTTCTTACCTGGGTCTGTAATTCGGTAGCTCATTGCCCACGGCTGACTTCGAAAATGATAATTACAACCCCAAATACTCTACTCACTAATACTTACTACTACCGACACTCGAGATCGTCGATATTCATTTGCTAAAATAAAAACGAAAAGCATAAGTAACATACATTTTTCGAGGTTTTATGAACGGTTATGATGTTAATTGATTTAAAATATTGGGTACTTACTTATTGTAGGCCTGTAAGCTATTTCAGATTTGATCCTGACTCAGAATTCACTTTTTCGTGTAATTTTAGAACACACTCGAAGACTTTCACCTTTTTCAAAAAATATCTCTCAGTCGTTGTTAGGTACAATAATATAACTAACTTACTAACTAACCGTCACGCCATTTCTTCGAAGGGGTAGGCAGAGGATAGAACGCCACACTACTCTGTCCTGGCACACTTCCCTTGCTTCCCCCGCATTCATACATCTTCTCATGCACGCACGTCGATTATTCCGACTTTTCACATGACCGCTTTCAAGAATTTGTTGTAATAATAGTACAATAATAACACTAGTAACGCCTTCTATACATTTATGAATATATGTATGTCGAAAGAGCGCGCAGAGCTTGTCCAACTTTGTATATCATATAGTCAATCCTTGTTATTAAAAATATGCTTCCATAGCTGTTTGTTAATTGGTTCAGGCTGCTTGTGTATGATTTTGTAGCAGCGGAATCGCTACCGCCGCCGCCGAACCACTTCGCCACTGGGGACAGTTGTGTAGTTAATTATTAAGGATGTAAATTATTAGTAATCAATAGTCAGTAATGGAAAAGCAAAGAATAACATTCCTAAATCCCCCTTTACACGGCTGATTACAGAAGACGGTAGCGGAGATATAAATCCGAACATGTCGCTACAGGCGCATGTCCCATTCATCAACAACCCGAATTCTTTTTCAGCTCCTAGTTAGCCTTTTTTCTAAGTACCCCGGGTGTTACCGTTCGGCTCCTACCACTTTAAGTGGCCACGATCATCCGAATTGGTTTGTACAAATTGAAAGCATTGATTATCTCATTGTTGATCAGTTGTTTATTATGGTTCGTTTATTTTTAAATGGCTTTTTATTTGAATGGGGTTATTAACAATGTAACAGATAAAATATTAACCGGAAATATTAAATCTCGCCTTGTTTCGACTAACTATGTTTTGTTGATTGACTAGTTTATGGACTCCACTTCGTTGGAGTTCTTTTGATTATTAAACTATTTTCTGCTCTCGTATTACACTTGAATCGATTTAAATAAAATGATCGGTGTAATATTTATTAGTTTGTGTACACAATGTTACCAACCTAATAACTTGTTTTTATTTGCTTGAGATTAGAAGTCCTCGAAAACATTTTTCTTTCTGCGCGTGATGACATGTGTTTTAAACATAGATAAAAAAAATCTGGCCTCTCCTAAATATACCATCCATTTTAAACGCACATTAAGAATACTTAAAATATGTTTTTTTTTTTAAATATCAAACAATTATAATACATAGTTTTTTCTTTGTTATTGAAACATTTTTATCTTATTACATTTGACATCTCAACAGATACAAGAATAACAAGTATTTTGACACACTCAAAATGACATTTTTATTTGTGGTAAATGTGGTAAATCATAGAAGTTCATTGGTTTTATTTCCTCCCTAACTTTTTTTTCAGTTACCTTCTATTTCTTACAAGCGCTTTTGAAATGAAGAATTTCAAATTAATATTTGTTTTAAATGACTTCGCCTGATTAAGACAATGCATATCTAAATAGGTTGTACCTAGATGTTTTATTTTTCAATTAAAAAATGGAGATTTCGCAAGGCCTTGTTTCACGGTGCATTGTACCTGCACAGCTTTGTCGTGTAAATTTTCATAACAAAGTATTGTTAACCTGCTACTGTATCTTTATCTAGCACATCCAAAGCACATCCGAAACAGTAAAGCGCAAGGTAACCGCTTCCTTTCCTGGATAGTTGTATTATTCTTTATTCTTTACACTTTAAAGTTCAATTGAAATCCTTGTTAAATTGTTATTATTCCCCGGCTGTTTTTCCTCCTCTGTTTCCCTACAGTTTATGGCCATATTAATGATTATGCAAATCACAGAGCTAATACAAACAGAATCACGACTGTTAACGACATCCTGCGTGAGTGTTAATGCCTTTCATTATTGTCTTGTGGCCCGTCGCTGGCACGATTTCTTTTATATTGTTTTATGACCGCGGGTACCCGCGGTGGCTCTAAACGGAATTACTCCTAAGCTGGTATAATACAAACAATGCACGTATCTTTAATACGCCCGACTGTGGTGTTATATATAACTGCTTTAAGAACTTTCCACTTTTATACCAAATTTATTTTTATTTTTATTTATAATTTATTTTTGGAAATGATTCGATGGAAGTTATGCGTCAAAGCACATCATAAATATGGGCATGAGATTCATTTTGAGATAGTCGATAATACTGTGCTTTGAAAAACGAAACTAAAAAAACAATATATTTATTTATATGTCATTACAATGTTAAGATTTTTTTTTTTTTTTTTTTTATATCAAAACATTAATTACTATCGAATAGATAATCGAGATCAGAATGTGCTCAATATCACATGACCCTTGTTTCATTTTGGAAGTAGGTAGATAACAGATGAGGAGTAAAATATCCACACATCCACGGGTACCTATTTACTTCTGTTTCCTTTCAGAGCAATACGTATTAATAAAAAGGATTCCTCCTATTACGAGTGATTTTGGTAGTTACTAAACTTCTCAAATTATTTTTTCTATTACGATGCCGATGTGTTATTTGGTGTGACTAATAAAATTTATCAGAATACCGGACGACCTAAAATATTATTGAAACAACGTAACTGCTCTTGATTTTTTAAACCGTATTTTAAGTGAATTATTAGGAATTGCGTATTAACTTTTTCTCAGTGCATTTTTCTCGGTGTAGTTCGGCACTTCGGCATATTTTTTTTTCTTTTTGTCGTTTTCGACATGCGTCTTGTCTCATTTCCATTTTGGGACGAACGTCGGGGTCGCCCAGATTGAGACCTTTCCCTGCGATCTCTACCTATCGTGGATATACCACACTTCGCTTCATTCCCGAATTCGGCTCATTCGGGGTAAAACATAAAATATATAGTATTATTGATATCCCAACAGAGCCAGAGAAACCCTGGAAACGAAATGTGGATTATCTAGGCGTTTACAGGGCTTATGACCTGTGGCCACTTGATGTATTACAACATTCCCCATTCCGCCCTTCATTTGATAACCATACATGACAAATTTTTGAAAGATCTTTATGTATGAACCAACGCGACGCAAAACGTTCCGATGCGTTTACATTTTTCGATATTTTTTGCCATTTTTTCTCTGTAATACATCAAGTGGCCACTTAACCCATCCGATGACAGGTCATAAGCACTGTAAATGCCTAGATAATCCACATTTCGTTTCCAGAGTTTCTCTGGCTCCGTTGGGATATCGATAATATTCGATATTAGACCAACATTGGTATAATCCAGTATTTGTACACATTCAAAATGTTGTTAAAATATATAGTTTCGTAAAATTTACAAGTGATCGTACATAAGTGCCATAATAACTCGTGGCACTTATGTCCTTTGCACGTAAGTATGTGTAATTACCTAAAACGTTTCGCATTTTACTCGATATGCCAAAGTTCTGTCGTGAATATTTAAGGGCCAAAAGGGGTCAGGGTAGAACCCACCCGTAAATCTGTGTTTACAATTAAAACGGTATAAGTTTCGGAGGCTTGCTAATGCCTCGTCCGCACGTTTGAATTATATGCGTAATTCCTAATAATGTATTGATGATGAGATGAATTGAGGGAATTACGAATAAATAACTAAAATTTCATATTAAAAATATGCAATCAAATTAATCATTCGGCGTCAACCATTCGTGAAATACTTATTTTAATGTTGTTTTTCACATGAAAATATTTCAAATTTGTTACCTTGGACTGGCGCTAAAGCGTCAAACAGATCATCTTGCCTTCATGTAACAAATGATCAAGGTCCAGTACACTTGGTGTAGCAATGCAGTGCCCTATGCTCTATCTGGTGCGAATAAGGGAGAGTAGCAGTATGTAAATAATAAATATAATAAATAAATAAATTAATAACGTTGGATCATATATTTATAAGACAATATGTTGCTCTGTAAAACAAAGAAACGATATTTTAAGTCGTTTACTATATTATTAGTCTTAATTAGTGTCAATTCATTTTAATATGATTTCTATAGTAACCTAGATTATAACTCTCTGTTTTACCAACCATGTTGACTGCACGTTGGTTAAGTAGTGGCCCTGTACTTAGGTACCTACTGCATAGATGGCGCTGAATAAATACAAGTATTTCTTTACGTATTGATACCCAATCATGTATACATTTATAATTAAACCCATTACATTTGCGCATAAATATATATCCCCAAATTTAGAACCCGTTCAACTGTGATAATAACCGAGTTCCATTAGTCAATTAAAATTTATATTTTGGTCAAATAGCGATATGTCTTCCGTCCGTAGCTGCCAGCCTCGCCGCAGTTTGTAAAACAAATAGCTCGCCTTAGCGAGAGGCCGATCTTAATTAAAAACTTACTGCCCCGGTACGATATATGGCCGGCCCGCCTCTGAACCACCTGTAAATCGTGCGTCCGCTTACCCCTTCGACGACTTTTATTATTAATGTGTGTATTTTTCTCATTCCTGTTACCGTTTAATTATTCGATATTTATTCAGGGCCACTCCGGAATCCTCCGCTGTCCCGAGACGGCCTATATCACTGGGTTGTTCATTTTATTGGACTGGCACTGAAGCGCAAGACTGATCGTCTTACCTTCATGTAATCATTTATCTCAAGATGTGTTCCAATGCAGAGCACACCATTAGGTGCGGATAAGGGAAAGTAGGAGTAGGTACTTCTTTTATTAGTCCCACTGTTTGATACCCGGCGATTTACATCGTACTTTAACCAACAATCTTTTTTTTTATAAATACGTATAACTAACTAACTAACCATCACGCCATTTCCCGAAGGGGTAGACGGAGAGGATAAAACGTATAATTATCTATATTGCAGTATTTGATATTGACTTGAAAATGTAAGTAAAAAGACCGTAAGTTACGATTTTTAAATAAAATATGTCATACGTGGTACCTTGGATTGCCTCTGTAAGTTCTTGTTTAACAATTTATAATGAAAGTATAATATTAAAATCATTATTTTTTCTCCGCATTTAATATTTTAAAGTTTATAAACAAAATACAAGATAAACTGTTTTCACTGTACAGATTGTCTTTCGAAGATTGTGTTCACCTACATACTATTAACGAAGCCAAAGTTTTTTTCTAAATTTACTGATGAAACTTTAATTTTTTTCTTTTAATTACTCTTTCCTACACGGTGCACTACTTATTTGTGCTGAGATAATAACAGAATCATAGCCTTACATAATTTTATTGTGCTCTAATTTATTTGTTTATTTGGTAGTAAAAAAGGTCTTTCAATACCCTTTGGGAGCTTCACAATAATGTTTACAATGGGCAATGAGTGGATGTGGATATTGGTAGCCAAGTCGGGTACTATCTAGCGGCTAGCCCCTGGCACTAGAGCCCAGCCTGGCTCCTGTTGGCGCTCGCAGATACGCTTCTGGTTTTTATTAATGAATCGTTTCTCCGCATTTGTATTCGGACGCATCCGATAATTAATCCCACGGATCCATACGTAATTTATAAGGGCTCTACTCCTGCCGGCGCGCACGGTGGCCGCGTACCTATATATTTTTAATTAACCGCCGAGAGTCGAACCGTCTATACGAATCGCCACTGGTCGCATTAAGTATTACTTAGAGTGAATAATACATCCACTGGACAAATTGCACCCCTTTCCGCGCCGTACGCTAATGATCCACTCTCGGTGACTGACAGTCAACCGCCGCGTTGGGCTTAAAATAACGTAGAAATCCACAAAACTTTTGGCTTTGAAATTTAATACGAATCTATGATTGGCATTGAATGTTAGTGTGCTTTCATAACAATTTTCATCTACAGACGTTGAACTTTGTGGGTGCGTAGATCTAATATGTATATATTTTCCTTAAATCGACACAAACTAATTACTGGTGCGCTGTAAACTATAGAAACTAATTATGAATATTCAATTTATGACCGAGGATTTTATTTACGACTCGGCGATGCCAGATAGTGCCACCGAGAGGCTGCCGAGGGATATAATTTAATATCCCTTAGCCGAGTGAGCCAGCGAGTTTATTTCACTTCTTTACGGCTTTTCGCTTATCAATCCTCCGGTGTAATTAATACCGCCCCGTGGCTAACTTGCCACGGCTGAGTACAGTAGGCAGCGCGCATTCAGGGGTAGCTGTGTCGTTCTTACTTATCGCCTCTCGTATAATATTACCAGCGACAACAGCCTGCACGTTTGCAGATTCAATCTCGAGGTGATGAATCCAACATGATGTGTTTACTTTACTCCGAACTTTCTCTGATCGCGTTTGCTTCACCTCCGAATACCTACCCAATACTCCACTCTGCCTCTGTTCCGAGACTTGGCTTCTCTCGCGGGTCCCTACTACCACCCGCCCGCGGCCCGACGTGTAATAATTGGCTTCCGTAAACGGGAGCCTCAACTCTGACCCTGGTTTGATTAAAAAGAGCTAATTGATGTTTTATTCTTCTCTCCATTTCGATTATTATTTTTTCATTAACGGCCAGTAACCAGTTTGCGGTTGGTTGTATGAGATATTCTTTGTGCCCACTTTTATTTATTATCGTTTCATAATTAAAACTTGGCTAGACCGTTTTAGATTACGGTGTTTGTTCACTTCTCCTTGTTAAGTGTAAATGGTAGTTATTATAGGAGTGATTATTCGATTACAGATAAATTATTTAACGAATTATTATGTTTCTTTGAGTCCTCCCTTTGAATAATCGCTTGCAATCAACGGGAAGACCAATTTATTGATTGTATTTTTATTTAGTAACAGAATGTAATGATTTTAATGATTTCAAGATATATTGACGTAGTTTTTAATTTACATAAATTAATGATAAAAGACTCTGTATCGTTAAATGCTCATATCACGATGTATATGTACAATGTTTCTTGTATTAATAATATACTAATTTAACTTAAACTCAGTCCTTAAAATAAGCTAAAAATATGTACATTATTGTTTATGACAAGTTCATACGAAATTTTCCATTTGGTAACGAATGCTTTTTATACCTATGTCAACCTTACCTGTGTTTTCTTTCGTTTGCTTTCACATTGTAAATATATATTGATCTTTAAGGATATAAATTTTGTACGCATAGCGTCTTTATATTACGAACTTTTACCATAACACGGCTCCGATTTCATACTTTACCAGATACTTTTCTCAGGACGTCCTTAATTCTTTGTAATCTTGTAACTGTCAATCTGGATTATTGGGTTTAATATTATTTAGACTTTAACACATGAGTTCATCCTTTTAGACGGGTATTAATTGAGCCTCTTATAAGTTAGTTGCATAAGGAAACAAAGTTTCTTAAGAAAGAGAAACAGTTAAGAATTAGAATCTGCTCTAAATCAGCGATTTCCAAATTGGGAGGCGCGGGCTATTGCCAGGGGAAGCGCCCGAAACTAGAAAAAAAATAAATTTGGTATATTTCAAAAGTCGATAAAATTTTTCGGAAATTAAAAAAATGTTTTGTTGGATGTTGTGTATTACCTACGGGGGATTTATTTTCTAAAAATAAATAAAAGTAAACGGAATAAACTATAAAGTATGGAATAATCCACAATCAAATTGGAAAACAAGGTAGTAACGTTTACACATCGAAAGACTATATATTTAAAATTAATTTTTTTTGGGGAGACGTGGTAGTATGAAGTTTGGAAACCACTGCTCTAAATAAAAAAGTTACCTACCTACATTTTTACTAAGCATCTAATATTTATATTGTCAAACACAGAAATGCGAGTTTTTTTTCTTTAAAATCCTCGTCCGATTCAATGGACTACTTGCCACCAGTGCAATTTTTATATTTAAAAATATCTAATTAGCACCCTTTATTTAAATAATTCATTTTATAGTGCGGACATGTGAAAAGTCGGAATAATCGGCGTGTGTGTATGACAAGAAGTGTGAATGTAGAGGAAGCGAAAGAAGTGTGTCAGGACAGAGTGGTATGGCGTTCTATCCTCTCTGCCTACCTCTACGGGGAAATGGCGTGATGGTTAGTTAGTTACTTAAATTTATAACGAAAAACCATGTATGATAGGTGCCCTTATGTCGAAATTAGATCAGAATGCAAGGCTGAGATAAGCATTATCGACATAATTTACAAATTTAAATAAAATTCATTATTTTGTCGATTCTAATGTTTAGTTAATTAAATTATTACTCAATTAATTTTAATATTGCTTTTTTTTGTTAATTTTTTTATTTGTTTAGCTAACCTAACCAGGGCCCAAGATAGCAGACTTCTTAGTTTTGAGAATAGTTGTCTTAGAAGAATTTTAGGTGTGCGGTGGTTTGACTTTGTAAGGAACACAGAGGTGAGGCAACGGACACAGCAACCCTTGGTATCTACTGTCATCCGGCGACGGCGTTTCGGCTGGCTAGGCCATATACTACGTATGCCTCCCGAGAGCCTTAACCATGCTTGCCTATTTTACAAGGCACCAGGCTCTCGGCGTCCTGGTCGTCCACTGTTGACAATTCGTCGGCAGTTTGCGTTAGAGCCGCGGGAGCTGGCGGCCGATCGCTTGGCCTGGAGGCAGTTTGTGGACCCCATATGCTCCATATAGAGAGCGAATATGGTATGATGATGATGATGATGAATTTCTGCATACTTGTGTAAGATAATATATAACAAAGGGTACCTAGCAAAGACAAGCGCGCGAGTATATTAAGTATACGTACGATTTTGATTATACATACGTATATTATCTGCGTTGGCTAGTGTCACAACGTGGGTGCTCTAGATCGGATTTAACGATTATCTGATTAGTTGTCCTCGTAATCCGCTTAGCATTATCATTGGTCCGGGTTGCTCGAGGCCCACACACGGAGGCCCGACAGGGGCCCGCTTGTCTCGGAGCCTCGGGCCCCAGTGACGTCACTTACTTTCCACCCTTTGCGGTGCTCAAATCGCAAATCGTATCGTGGGCCGGGCCGGGTCGATACATACTAGAATCTTATAATAATATCAAACCGGAGACTCTGGTATGTCTACATGGTGTAACAAAACTCGTAGCACAACCCGAAAACTGGTGAATCTTCATCATATTAGTTGAATGTGTAGGTAATATAACTTGTAATCTAGCAATAAAAATCTAGCAAAAAAAAAAGCAATAAAATTCACCCAAAAAGAGATTAAAGACCAACTGAAATCAGGAATTTAGTAAAAATCCACAGATGTTCCACTCCCCCTATTCTTAAAAACTGTAACTAATAAGCCAATATTGTATAAAATAAGATGTAAATGTTTCAACGCCACAGTTTGATAATGCCCTTACAAGGCGAAACAATTGTCACTAACTTGATAATAAAATCAGAACCAAAAAAATCATTTTTTGATTTTAACATAAGATATCATGGAGTTCTACAAAATAAATGCCATATCAATCAATGGACATATTTCATGATAGTTTCCCGACTTTTGCGAATAATCTCTTTAGCTTCGAAAAAGAATTACAGAGAAGTGACATTCCATGCTTGGAAAAGACTACCGTGTCTAGATGTCTATTTACCACTACGTCACTCACTACGTAATCAATATCCATCTACGTCATCACTAGACATCTACGTCATAAGTTTTGTGTATTGGCCTAAGTGCTGAAGCCTTTAGATAGTGGAATTTAATAATAAGTAATGTTATGAAATTAATCCTAGGAAGCATATATTTTTAGAAAATTTGTATATAAACGCCCGTTCTAGTTCGAAGGTTTTCTCTCCAATCAAACAGTTTATGTTAATTTTACATATTATGTTTTTAAAAATATGATTGAGATCTTATATTGCAATACTTATGCAATAAGTTAACTGGGCAGCGATTAGTGGTTACTTGATGTATTAAGTAAATTCCACCTAGTATATTTAATTATACGCAGTACGGGAAGTATTTTTGAAGGGATTATATTTTTATAGCGGCGGCCGCCGTAGCGTAATGGCTAAGACGCTGGACTTACGATACGGAGGTTCCGGGTTCGATTCCCGGTGAGAACTCAAAAAATGATTTTTCTCAAGCCTGGGTGTTTGTGACGTTGTGCCCCTCTGTAATTGGGCCTCCTGGCCTGTTGAGGTGGCTAAAAAATAAAATAAAATAAAAATAGCAAAAATGAAAGGTTGGTTTTGGGGGAGCGCTAGTGAGAGGGTGAATAGGAGAGGGTTTGTAGATAGGTATTATAGGTCGGTATTTATCCGCCGGTTAAATTGGCCGGGTCGTTAAATTATTACCGATGGCAGAAGGTTTAGGAATCCGGCTCTCGGGACAACTGGCCGCCGAATTTATTAGAGCAACTAGTCGCGGAGATTTAGTGCCCCGGACGGCCATTGTACGGGCCGGTTGGCATTCGGCGTACACGCACGGACGGTTTACAAATTAAACCCCGATCGGAGGTCCGCGTCTCATTGTTTCGGCGGTTTAATTTATTCCCGTCGGCCGGGAGGTGTCGACGAGCGCTGACAAGCAAATGCACTTATCCTCCTTCTTCGGCCTGCCTCTTCGTTAGTGGACACTATCTGTACGGTCTCCGAGCAAAGTCTGACATCTGCAAAAAACCCCTTTGTATAAATTTGCTGTTTTGCTAGTGAAATTGCATGTTACAAGGTATTAGCATTCGCCAAAACGGAATTTTACAGAAGAGGTATTTTAAGTATACTTATTCTAAAATTTTAACTAAAAAGGAGTAACTGCAGTCCTTCCCGCGTAAAATCCAGAATTTGCCTCAAAAATATTTGGGCATTAGTCGATATTTACCCATGTACTTAACATCTGCATCACAATAATAAGATGCCCAGATCCCCCTGGCTTTGTCAGGACAAGTCATCGAAAGGGTCGAGAGCTTCAAATACCTGGGAGCGTACATGACAGAAAACGGCAGAGTTCAGAAAGAACTGGGAGTGCGGCTTCTGAGTGCAGAGAATAGGTGTCTTAGAAGAATATTAAGAGTGCGGTGGTTTGACTTTGTAAGGGACACAGAGGATAGGCAACGTACGCAGCAACCCTCGGTATCTTCTGTCATCCGGCGAAGGCGTTTCGGCTGGCTAGGCCATATACTACGTATGCCTCCGAGAGCCTTAACCATGCTTGCCTATTTTACAAGGCATCAGGTTTTCGGCTTCCTGGACGTCCACTGTTGACAATTCGCCGGCAGTTTGCGTCAGAGCTGCGGGACATGGACTTGACTTGGGAGGATGCGCGGGAGCTGGCGGCCGACCGCTTGGCCTGGAGGCAGTTTGTGGAATCCATATGCTCCACATAGGGAGCGGATATGCGATGG
>JAGVSP010003459.1:0-19507 GCA_022494985.1 Micrasema minimum | reverse complement strand
GTCTTTTAATGGAGCTCTATTATTTCCCAGAATCTCTTAAAACTATGGGATAATTCTATTATTAGACATTGACCTTTAGGCTTTAGACGCTGAACCGATACAGTAACAACATATTATGCATGGGTATCCAACAGCAATATTAATTTCAATATAATATATATTACAGGTAAATGAATGTTTAAAAAGGTTTACTAACGAAATGCCTACATAGCTATTCAAATAAACGTGAGGTTAAAAATACGTCACACAAGCTGACAAATTTAATTCATGTACATTCTGTGCTCGGGTATTTAAAAAAGTATAATTTTCATTAAATTTATTGTCAGACAAAATGATCATCCGGCATCCCTCCATTCCCCGTGTTCTCTTTTTTACTACAGTCCTCTATATCTTCCAATGTACAATTTAAATTCATGTACATTTTTTGTTGTTATTTTTACTTTTTCTGTATTTAATCATGCTTCATGTCTATTTAAATACCTTCGCCTCTAAACCAAGACACATCACCTATCATCATTTCATGTGTGAAGCATATAAATTCCACAAACTGTGTCCAAGCTAAGGAATCAGCTGTCAGTTTCCGTACACCGCCACCGTCTCAAGGCGTCACAAAAAAACATTTTAGACATTCTTTTTTTACTAAAAAATCGAATCACGTGTCATTATTTATGTGTATGTTTATGTATTTTGTACAAATGTTATGAATTATTTATCGATGTATCTTGTCCCGACAACACGGATTCATATCTAGAAAGTCGGGACATTCATAAGAATATATATTGTATGAATAGATAGCCATAAGTAAAGTATAACTATGCCAATATAATCCATTTAATATATTGTTTTTCAGTCTATGTCCATCACAGCTTATCATTTTCCTTACTGACTATGGATTCCGACACTGACTATGGATTATGCGGTCGGCGGGATGTTTGAATAAATAAGTATGCCGCGATACATGTATCCAGTTCACGTATTCCGTTTCCATGCAGTGTATGAAGGTGTACACTAGACCTCATACTTGTTATGTAAAATGTAGCGCTAGGGCCTAACTAGACCGGACAAGTTGATTTTCATATTTAATCACATCACGCCGAAACGGCATAGGCGAGATTATTAAAGGGAAATATACGGACGTTTTAACCACATCCCAAGTGACAAGTCCGCCATTGTTATTCTTTTTTTAATCTAGTAAAGGGAAAAGTACGGGAGAGATGAAAAGGCCACCCTGCCATTGCAAAGATTAAAAACAACTTTTTAATTAAAAATAATAATGACATTTCTTTGCTTCCAAAGCTTTGAAGAAATTAATATCCCTAATGCGTATGGTATTCCTAAATGCGTAGGCCGCATTTGTCCAAATTATTTCTCAAATTCTCAAGAGTTTTAGAATCGTAAAATATACACGCAGAATTTTATAAGAGTTTTTTTGATAAAATGTATGTACATTGTGTAGGTACCCACTTAGTTTTTAAAAAAATATGCGTATTTCGAAGAAATGGCATGATGGTTATTTAGTTAGTTTTGATAACATTTTCGTTTTTTTTGTCGGTTTTAAACCCTAAGGTACATAGGTATTATTAATTGATTGAGAATCGTTCAATACTCATTGCCATATTTAAAAGGATTGGTAAAAAATATTGTTTACGCTCTTACTTTAGTAATGTTTAGTAGAAATGGAGTATTCCTTGAGTTAAGTTCGCCTTATTCATTACATAGTGAAAATGGCTCTTCTACGTGATAAAATAATAAACGAACACACACTTAAACAACATTTTTTCTAAATGAATACAAATACTTGTAGACAAATTACTGGATTAAACCCATGCTGGGCTGATATCAGATTTTATTGATATCCCAAAAGAGACAGAGAAACTCTGGAAACTAATGTGGGTTATCTAGGTGTTTACAGGGCTTATGACCTGTCATTGGCTGGGTTAAGTGGCCACTTGACGTACTACAACATTCCCCATTCCGCCCATCATCTGATAACCATATATGACCAATTTTTGGAACTGCTATATATATTTGAAATCGTCTTCGTCATTCCGCTTTCCAGAATTGTTCTATGCTGGTGTCATCTGTTGAGAAGATTGCAAAGCATTTTTTTTGGCAATCATCTTTTATTAGATGTAGGTAAGGCCCTACCGAGCTTTATTACTTACTCTAAAAGACGCCTGAAAGTTTCTCTGTCTCTGTTGGGATATCAATAATATCTGAACACACACTTAACTAAATGCAATGTGATGGGAGTAGATACATAAGTAATTTATGTTATTAATTTGTCTGATATTATACTAAATTCCGCGAATAGCAGTTAGGCAACGGGAATGTACAGAATGCGTATTATAATATGATAATGTCTATTCAGAATAACGTCGGGGATGGTTCTCTGTGCTATGGAAAGTAGGATCTAAATTATATTTGGCGACACACCCTCCCTAAACTACCGCATTACGTAGAAATTAAATTAGTTAGAGCATTATACGATAACACATTTCTAAGATTCTGAAGACAATGTTTGTAATAGGAAAAATGTGTATTATTATACTTTAACTTAATTTATATCAGAGAATATTTTTCTAGGTATTAAAAAACGTTAGAAATTTGTATTATAGTAGTAAAAGGCAAGCATGGTGGCGGCTCTCAGGAGGCATGCGTAGTTTATGACCTTTCGCCGGATGACAGTAGATACCAAGGCTTGCTACGTCCGTTACCTCACCTCTGTGTACCTTACAAAGTCAAGCCACCGCACATGCCATGTTTGCCTATTTTACAAGGCATCAGATTCTCGGCGTCCTGGACGTCCACTGTTGACAATCCTTCACAGTTTGCGTCCGAACTGCGGGACATGGACCTTATATGGGAGGCAGTTTGTGGAATCCTTATGCTCCACATCGGGAGCAGATATGGTATGATGATGTTGATTATAGAAGTAGACAAAAGTAATTGATTATTATATTAAATTATATTAAAATGATGTTCGATTTTGCTGAAGCTAAAAACACATCAGTTGAATGGTTTTCTTGATTGTTTGAAATACATTATTATTCTCTGTTTGCCAACTATGCTTAAGCTTCAAAATGATTTGACAGGGATTTAGGTTGTATCTGAAGAAGGCTTCATCATCAATTTATCAATTACATCCCTTATTGAGCTGGGATTCCAGCACTTGAAGTAATCATCCCTCTCGTATATCCGTTTCCTCTCCTTGTTTGTGCATGTGCTCAATATTAATCTCAGCTTTCGAATAGGCAGCGCTCTAAAAAAACATACATTTTCAAGCACTTCGGTGGTTTCCATAATTGTTTTCGCATTAATGTATTTTTTAGAATCACATGGAATTAATATTGCCATAAAATGAGGTACCTTCATGGTTTCAAATCATGCGCATGAAAGAGAAATTATTGGAATTTTGTTCCGTAGTTGAGGAGGAAAAGTTTTGAGTTATTTCTGAATATAGGAGAAAACAAATATATTGAAGGGTTTTTACAAATGAATAAGTAGAAATAAACTTTTATTTATTCTTGTTGGAAATAATTAATAAGAAATGGCTTTTAGCCAAGTTATTCATCATCGTAGCAAATGAACCTGTTTATTTTTATTTGTATCTATAGTGATCCTCTCTTAACAGAATTTTAACATTTTTTACTTAGTGCAGATTCGCGGTCGCGCGAAATTTCTTTGTTTAACGCGTAATACAAACCTACCATTTGACGATATATTTAAAAACTTTTTCAAATTTAAAACCTTTTTTCGTTCGGTCCATTTCAAATATTTCAGAAAATTTCATTTCTCTACAATTTATATCCAAAGTTTTGTACAGTTTCGTTGTTGGACGCGTCCAAGACTTCAGGGCCCTAAGCACAATGTTTTTATGGGAGAAATTCACATTTATTACCTCGTTTTTTATTTCCGTTATGCATATTGTCTGAAAAGACAGTTTGTTTTGAGAAATGAAAAGCTTAAACTAAATGAATGTTTAGAAACGAAGATTTCGTCTGTTAAACTTCATGCCTAAGACCCAGTTCAGTGAAATTTTGAAGTTTTTACATCCAATGATATGCTAATTGCGTAACGCCAGGCGCGTTGACTTTTCTCGCGACACTTGGCGGCTCGCAATAAATTATTACAATTTCGATATTAATATTCGCGGTACCAAGCTGTAAGGATATTAAATATTTACCGACATTATCGATTCATTTGCAAGGATATACATATTTGAATTGACGATTTTTTTTAAATCAATTTTTTATTTATTAAGAAAAGCAATTGGGTTAAAAGCGGTTATAAAAACGAGTTTTCGTTATAAATATATTACATATTTTAGCTGTTGACAACGCATTTTGTAGCTTTCCACTTTGATATATTTTGTAATTTGTGGAAAACGTTTATTGTATTACACATATCATCTCTGAGCTGACAACACCGCACGAGTCGAAAATTAACTATTGTTTAATTTCCTCTTCAATTCAACGAAGTAATTAGTTTTTTCGTCGTTTTTAAAAACTAATTGACAAAAACAACTTGCGCGGTATTGTTAGCAAGTGCCGATAGTAATTTTCACAGAAAACAGTTTTATGTAACTAATCTTCCATAAACAGACGTGTTATAACATTTTAATGTGCCTAATACACTGGCGAAAACCAATAAAATTTTCTTCGTCTGTTCTCATAAATTTATTTAATGCTTCTAAGCATTAAATCGAAGAAAATTTATTGCTTTCGATTCGTCGGAGACATATTCCGGACTATTATACCTTTTCTTTACTTTTGTTATTAAATTTAGTGATGATATAAAGCAATAATTTGTTTGATTTCCTTCGTATTGAAACCCAACATTGAAGTTTCATTTGTTTTCTGTTCTAGAAAAACAAAATAAAAGTTTGATGTTATACAGCGACAAAAATAACCCGAGAAATAATTTCATTTTAATTGATATCCGTTTTAAAGTTACTGTGTTTTATAAGGAAAATAAAATTATTACATTTGCAAAGCGCTTTCGAATAATTTTTTGGGTATCTATCACCAGATATTTTTTCACTTATCTTTTAGAATATATGCCTCGTTGAGAGATTAAAAATAAATATAATTGTATTGTCAATCGTCCTTTTTTTCACGATAGATTTTCCGGTTAAATAAATATTTTTATAAATTAATTTTTTTACCACTTACAGAAGTACAAAAACTACTGTACCTACCTGCTTATATTTATTATTTTCACCGAAAGCTCCTAGTAGTTCATAAGGACTGCATTGTGCAGTGTATTTTTATTATTTAATACGTGAAAGCAAGGTGATCAGTATAACGCTTCAGAGCCACTGTAAGGTTTTTAAGTGAATATTTCATATTGATTGCGTCGCGAATCGAACCTGCAATCTAATGGAAAATATTAATGTAGATATTCTCTGTTAAAATTTATCATTAATATAAACCCGAAAATTTATTAAACTTATTAATACAGGACTTGTTTAGGTACCTAAGAGTGGTAAATTTCGCCAATTTCGTATAGAAAAAGCAATTTATGCCCCGGAGAAAGTAAATTGAATTTTTCTCAGACATCTCTAATATTCAATAGTGCTTTCTTAACAAAGACATACAAGAATATTGAGGGATCTGCGAATCGCTAAATGAATTACTTTCTCCATTCGATTACTTCAAAGAAGAAAAGTGAAATTTTCGTCAGAAAGTCTCGCGTGGTAGTTTTTTTACGTTTCAAAATAGAACAAAAAAAACTGAACATCCTTTGATGCTTTTTATAGATCTCAATATTAAAAAGCGTGTTGCTCAAAAAAATAAATTTCTAAAAAAATCTAAAATACACGATAATCTGAAACATTCCGGTTATATTCTTTCTAAAAGTAAAATTGCATTATCGATTGTGAAAATATTTGGTTGCTTAGGTTTTTTATACTAATATTTACCCTTATTCGCACGTGATGGTGGTGATTGGTGCATTGATGCACCGAGTGCAAGTATTGATGTTTTTTTTACATGATGATCCACGTTTTAAATAAATATATCATATTGACCCAATCTGGAACCGAACCCTCGACCTCATAGCTCAATGCACTACTATACTCGTTCACGTAAATAATTAAAAAAAACCTTGACTAATACAAGAGGAAATAAAAATTATATACCAAAATAACTACAATTGAAAAAATACTTTTTTTTATCCGCCTCGTAGCACAGTGGTAGCGCATTAAGCTACCGTGCAAGAGGTCGCGGGTTCGATTCCCGTAGGGAGTCAACATGAAATATTTATTTACACGTAATTTTCGTACTAATATTTCATGTGTGATACCTTGGACTGGTACTGAAGCGTATTGCTGATCATCTTACCTTCATGTAAAAAAATTATCAATATACACTGCACTTTTTGTGTACAGATGCAGTGCCCTATGCACCATTGGGTGCGGATAAGGGAAAGTAGTTTTAGTATTATTTTTATGTTACCAGAAATTCTAAATCCTGGTATGAAACTAACGCAATTTCTAAGCTATTGAACCGGTAACCGCAAATCATTACAATAGTGTATTTTATTTTAAAGTTGAGGAGGTGGATATGCTGTAAACTTTAATGTCATGAGGAGTTTTTTTACAATGTACTTAAATGCCACAGATTAGGTTCTGAAATATTTTTATATCACATTGCCTTTGTACTACATACCTACGATTATGATAGCGCATTTCAATTTTAAAGGGTTCTGCAGAATCCATAAAGGCGAAAAGGTCGTTTTACAACTTTCCAAGAATACGACAGAAAGTGTTTGGTGCGAATTATGTCTCTAAACTATCTTTTCTTGGTAGACGGACCATATGGAAACCGACTTAAATATGGGAAGCTGGGTCTAAGAAATTCAACAAAGCCTTATAAACTTGGGTATTTTCTTATCTGCGTACTCCAGAAGTTTTTGAAAAAATAAAACAGCCAAATTTAAGGAAACAGTTGCGAATTAAAATTTTGGTGAAGTTGTCAATAGTTGCTCATTAATGTTTTATTTAGTTTCGTAGTATTTTGTTTAATTTATATACTCGTGGCTTCATTATTTTCTGAACCGAAAAATACTTCCTACTTATCAAAAATTTATTTTACTCGTACCTACCTATATCAACATAAAATATAATCCGAAAATAATAAATGAAGAAAAAAATATTCGGTTTTTATCATTTGCAAGATAATTCTGAAAATAATCTCTTACATGAAAAGTACACACTTCTCGGATAGAATTTTGTTTTCATACATTCTAATCTTATTTTTATTTTTACAGCCTTCAGAAAAACCTCTTACAATTTTAGCTATCTCACCGGGAATCAAACCCGGAACCTCCGTGGCGTGAGTCTAGCGTCTTAGCCATTGCACCACATGGGTTTCCACGTAAGAAATACCTACGTTGAAATAAATTGAGGTTTGGAATTAGATCAAGTATTTTGTCATGCGAATGAATGTTTTTTTTCACATACAAACCTAGGACTGGCGCTGAAGCGTAAGACTGATCATCTTGCCTTTATGTGACATGTGATCAAGACTCGCTGCACTTGTGTATCAATGCAATGCCCTATGCACCATTGGGTGCGGATAAAGTAGTAGTATTAGTAGTACCTATATGTCAAGTCGTTTCTAAAAGTTAGTATTACCTTCAGATTGACGATTACAAGTTTTTCGAGGGAAAGATTTAGATACATTATTAAAGCAATATCTCCAACTAAAACGCCCATTTGCGTGTCTCTGTGATGTTAACTTCAAATAAAATAGATCGAAAAAGTATTTAAGTTCCCAGCAAAGGCCAACTTTTAAAATTACTCGTCGGTTTTGAATGAAATATTTTAACGCATTCACAACTTCACAAGTCTATAGATTTGAAATTTCTTTCGCTCTAGTTAAGATTACCTTTTAATAAAAGGAAAGTGTCTTTTATGAGAAATTCATGAAACCAAAGGCTTGTGCGTAGTATGTATCACAAACATGCTTGATATGTCTTGTATTTACACTCATCTATCTATACTTACCAGTGTCGTATATGACACACGCACATGTGCCCCGAGCAAAATGTCCAATTTTACTAACGTGAGTTAAGGCTGCAATAATTATCCCAACTAATCTTCATGCTTTTTCCCCGAAGGGATAGACAGAGATGAAAGAAAGCCTCACCACTCTGTACAGGAACATCTTTTCACTTTTCCACATTCATATATATCTTGATATGCGCTCATCGATTATTCCAATTTTTCGATTGTCCACTTTCAAATACTCGAACTTGATAAAGTTTTAAGCCTTTCTCGTCTCCGAAAAAAATTATTGGGTTTAAGAGAATCACAACGTTTTAAATTTTCTCAATTATTCTAA
Source organism: Micrasema minimum (assembly GCA_022494985.1). Taxonomy (NCBI): domain Eukaryota; kingdom Metazoa; phylum Arthropoda; class Insecta; order Trichoptera; family Brachycentridae; genus Micrasema; species Micrasema minimum. Next base: position 11,159 of record JAGVSP010003459.1, on the reverse strand, counting down.
TGAGAAGTTTATTAAAATATTTTTATCCTAAATATTTATGTATAAGCTTTAGGCAGTCTGACCAATATTCAACAAATCATGCAGGTCTCTGATTAGAATTTATTCAAAGAAAATATTACAAAATATACAAAAACATCCCAAAATAAAAGTGTTTTACAGAGGCAACATTTTTGTGATTGGAATAAAATTTAAGAGCAACTTTACATAATCACTTAAAATGTTTGACACTTTTCCAGAACTTTCTTTGAACTTTTCCCTTTTACGGATATAAATGATCCTGTTCGATAGAAAGTTCGGGGCCAAGTTGGAATTAAAAAACGCGTTCTATCATTATAATGAGACCGCAGACAGTGACAGGGGCTGACAATACGCGGCTAGGAGTGGGGGGGGGGGTAGATGGGGGTAGAATTTCTACCTCCTACACCATTGCATTGGTCCAATTTCCTATCACTGTTCATGTAACGTAAAAATCAAATGTGTCCATCTCCGCTGATGGGGTTTTAGAAATATTTGCATAAGAATGTATACGCAATAATGTAAATTGAAGTTGACGAATATAGCTAGGATTTGTCTACCTTTGGAATAAGCTAGTTTATTATTTACACTCACTTGAAAAAATATTCTAAGTTAAAAGAAAGAATTGGTGATTTAAATGAACGGAAATTGATTTCGCATATAGGTTTTCATATTTATATAGCGATGACTTCAGTTTCTGTAAATTTTTATTTTTGTTACAACTCTAGAGTCAATTAAAAGTTTTTCAACATGACTGGCATAATAAAAGATAGCCAATATTGATTTTCCAAATTTTATTTAAGTGTTATTGGTTTTCTGAATGTTATTTTTACATTCATTATTATTATTCGTCAAATTGACGAATCATTAGGCGTACTTGTAAATGATTAGCACAAAATGAGTCATCGTTCAACTCTGGTAAAAGAAAAAAATTGGCTCAAACGGAATACCGCTGAGATGGCCACGTTTGAATTTGAACAACACACATAGTGTTTGTGCTTGGGGAGCTTTAAAGATTTATGAACAAGTAATGAGATTTCCCACCACGCTTACTGCTGATCAAACGTGTTCAACTTTAAGCTTACTTATACCGACATGAACGTAAAGAAACCACCATAACTTTGTACTCACCAGCTTTTACTTACCCAAAGCTCCGTGCTTAAGGGTTTAAGAAAATTTAATAATCACGAAACACGGATTAGAGTGTATATAAACCGTATTTAAGATATTATTATAATTCACTTTCCAATATTCCAAAGTAAGATTTATTGTCCGCCTCGTAGCATAGTGGTAGCGCATTTGACTACCTTGCATGAGGTCGCGAATTCAATCCCGTAGGGGATCAACGTGAAACAATTATTTACATGTGATTTTCATATTTATATTTCACGTGTGATACCTTGTACTGTTACTGAAGCGTATGACTGATCATCTTCCCTTATGATATACTGCACTTGGAGTACCGATGCAGTGCCCTATTCACCATTGGGTGCGGATAGGGGAAAGTAGTAGTAATAGTGGAAGGTTTATTAGAGACACGAAACTGCGATACCAATCAAAGTATATTGATATGTAAAAAGCAAAGAAAATGAAGAAATACATATAACCTTACCTTATATTATGATGATTTTTTTTAACATTTCCGGTTCCCTAATATAAACTTATCTCTTATAGTATTAAATGAAAAAACGTAATGGTGTTTGGCTTTGTATGTAAAGTTTATTTACTTTTTATTCTTTAATAATGATTGATGCTAAATAAATGGAGTGTGCGTTGGCACACTATATGGTTAAACTGACCTTATCCATAAAAGACACGCAAGCGAACACAATATGGCATATAGGGCAAATAAGTCAACAGTGCTTATTTTTAAAAACTCAAGATCGTCTTCTGAATAGCGCCAAAATATTACAAACTTTTATAAAAAGGCATTGAGAAAACAGAAAGAGAAATTTTGATTACGAGGGGAAATTAAAACGAAGGCGAAAGAAGTACCCACGTAATCAAAGTTTTTTTCGTCTTTATTATTTCAAGTGCACCAAATAACATACGAAGTAAAATGAAACACACTCTACAAATAATCTTTTGTCGAAGATTTACTCATCCAAAAATAATCCAAATCAGAAAGAAATCAGCGAAGAAACAATAAACGTACCAAGTAAGAAAATAAATCCGTTTCATTAAATTTATTCCTTCTTCCTTTGACTCGGGAAACGAAATTGTCTATAAAGGATTTAAAGCAAAGCCTGTTAAAGGTTTTCCCATCCACCATTTTCTTTGTCGCAACAAATCTTTTGATAAAACTATTCGTTAAATCTGAAACAATCCGTATCGTATCACTTAGTGACAAAAAAACTAGAAATCACCCCCAAAGGCCGAATACATTACTCCCGTATACAGGAATAATGAATCTTTTTCTTGGTTACGTAAAAAAATAAATAAAAAAACATAATTAATTCTTTCTGTAATCATTCACTCGAAAATTATTGTTTTTGATACTGCAGCGTTAGTTTTTTTTTCATCTCGGGAATCATTTCACGTCAACTTAAAGTATGCGCCAAATCGTTCGTTATCGTTTGAATTTATATGTTAACGAAGGATTTGACGCCACGTCAACTTGAAGTATCCGTCAAATCGTTCGTTGTCGATTGAATTTATATGTTAACGAACGATTTGACGGATACTTCAAGTTGACGTATCCTGAAGCAACTGTCCGCGGCCCTTAGCATATTTCGATCAATTAATGGTTAAAAATAGAATCGCATTACACTATTTAAGAATTAATCGATAGAAAATTTGACTGCCTAAAAACCAGACCGGTTAAAGTGTCATTTATTAAAATACCTCGTTATGTGTTAAAACAATAGCTTTTTTTTATGTACGTTCCTGATTATGCCAAAGAGGTGTGTGAATCATGAAAAATCAACGCCATCTCTGAGCGTTATTAAAAATAATATTGTTTTGAAATTTTATTGACGGACCAGTCCATTTTAATACATAAAAATATCTCTAATGTTTTTTGTACCAGTCTGGCTGTTGGTTTTCAGGCTGTCATTAATTTGTAATATTTTTTTAGTGATTATTTTTTATAAAAATACTTAAGTATAAGTCGTAATATTTAATTATTTAATTAAAAAGTTGTTAGAAAAAGTATTTCGTAGAGGACCGATTCGTATTCAATTGTGATTAGTATTAAATCACGATAATTGGTCTGGCTGAAAAATAGTTTATATACATTTCTTAGTGAAAAAAACAATAGTTTATAAATACTTTTTCTCCTTGCTGGTCGTATCGACGAGTAGTTACCGATTCATGAAAGGTTGTTTATCACTTTCCTCGCATTATGGCCCGTGAACACACTTGTAATAAGTGGAATGGAATGTAATTGAATTACTAAGTTTTCAGGGCTGTATAATTCGTAATAAATATCATAAGAAAACATTGACGAAAAATAGCATACTTTTATGAATTGAATTTACATACATACATACATTTATTTATTTAAAACATATTGCAAAGTACAAATTAGAGATACTAAATTTGTCCTCACTGGGGTAACCCGTGCCGAAGACTAATTTTACAATTTTTATTATTTTTTAATTACTAACATACAATGGATCCATACATGTGTGTTTTGAATTGATTGTAAAATTAAAATTATGAAAGAAGACTATCTATTTGGTTGAATAATTTTGTTTATCTCTATTCTACCCACCTCCACCATCCAATTTGACACAGCTTTTTTGAAAAAGTTCCTGTTTTATTGTTCTGAATTGAATTGAATTGAATTATTATTACTGAATTATCATTATTTTAGTATAATACAAAGCAGGAGTTAATTGAAATTTTTTCTTCTTCCATAAATTAACTTTTTTTTTGTTTTTTCTTCTTGTGTGCTGCTGCTGTCTCCCTTCTGCTTAGACGCATCGGCCGATGGAGCGGAAGAGAGATAGATGCGTCACAAACCGAACGCTTTGGCCGATCGTGCCTCTCTATCGCTTGCTCCGCGCTCTCGCTTGCACACTCGGCTCAGGCGGAACGTGACAATGAGTCATGCTTTTTCGTGTGTGCGGCCGGCGTTCATCGATTTATTAGACGTTATCACGACAAAAATAATTTGATAACCTTAACTATATTTTTATTTTATTTTCCTTGTGACGTCTTAGTTTGGTGATTTTCCTGAAAATTCTTTGATTCTGTTTCCAAATAGTTCTTAGAAGAAATACAGCCGCTTTTATTTTCCTACTTCGAATTCAGATGTTCGTTTTGAAACAAAACGCTTTGACAACTTATCTGCCTTATTTTGGTTTCAAAGTGAAAATACGTTACAATGTAACATACGTAACTGATGCATTTATTTTTCAAGTAAATTGTAATAATACATATAAATAAAAAACGTTCCTTAAAAAACTTTATTTCATTCCAAGAATTTTTTTATTTGATTCATTTAATGCATTTAAAATTTCATAGATATGTTCAAAGACAGCAAAAAAAAATACATTAAAAAATCATCATACCATATCCGCTCCCTATGTGGAGCATATGGATTCCACAAACTGCCTCCAAGCCAAGCGATCGGCCGCCAGTTCCCGCGCATCCCTTCAAGTCAGGTCCACGTCCCGCAGCTCTGACGCAAACTGCTGACGGATTGTCAACAGCGAACGTACGGGACGCCGAGAACCTGATGCCTTGTAAAATCGGCAAGCATGGTTAAGGCTATAAAACTAGCTAATATATTTGATTTGTAGACTAATCTGTGTTTTTTACAAGTTTATTCTTATTTTCATTAGGGATACTTTAATATGTATTACCTATAGGATACAGTACTAACACACAAAGAGCAGTGAATCTTGATTGTTTTTATCACGATTAGTTAATTGAGCTTCAGGGCATATCCAACTGAGTAACAAAATATCGTAAAATACTGATGTGAGAAACAGTTACATTACAATGAATACTTCAAAATATTTTCCCTGATTTTGATAATAATTGTTTTTCTCAATACATTTACCTGAAAATGATCCAATTGAACGTAAATATGTAGCTGAAAGCCATATGTTTATAATATATATATAATTTATTTGCCACCGGGTGTTCGAGTGGATCGTGAAATGTATAGAGGAGTGTTGGATTCAATCTACATATTATTATTCAATATGTACATACATACTCGTATATTACACTTTACTGCCAGAAGTTCGAGAATAGGAGGGAAATTCTATACAGAGGTCCAAATGTGGAAACTGGTGATAAAATGTTAGGATTATTTTCCTTTGTGGTCACACGCCGAAATTATTTTTTCCTTTTTCTTTCAGCATTGACCATTTTTTGTCGACTCATGTATGAAATAATATTTTTCTTTGAAAGATTCAAAACTCAAAACAGGAAAACGTAAATATGAAAATGAATACACTTTGAATTAGTAATGCTCTTAAATTCTGAAAAATCGGAAATCATTATTAGTCCTCATAAAACGTTGATGTAATGATATGTCTTGAATCCGTAGATTTGATATGGAGATAGATTGGTATTTGGAATGGCTTTATGAACCGTAAGTTAGTAATATTAAGACTAGACCTATCAGATATATATTATGAGTACGTAAAATGCCATGTTAAGAGCTTTTCCTATTTTAGTGAGGGTTTCTATAGCTAATAAGGAATCGAACAGAACAAGTAATAAAAATCAGACACGAAATGTGCTTCATGCTCTCAAGTATCTTACAAATTGAAAAGGAATATTCCTTTCTTTTCTATTTTCCCCCGCCTAATGGAGGGAATGAAAAACTGAAAGGGAAATTAATGGCTTGCAAAAATTAAGCAGAAAGATAGAAATGTTAATATTTCCTTAGCGTTTAAGTTTTATGGTCGTACACATTTTTACGATATTTAACGATTTTCTCGGGAATTCCAAACCATTTTATAAAACGATGACTTATAAAGCGCCGTTTTCGTGAGAAATCACCTCAAGGCCGCTGTTCATAATTATGTAAAAACAATGTATTTAATGCCCCAAGCACGTATTCTGAAACTGTTTAAAATAATTCGAAAATATTGAGATTGTTTCATGGCCGGCCATAAATTTAAGTCAAGTGCTTGGGAAGGAGATTTGGAGGAAATAATATTTGAGTTTTGCTCGAAATTCATTGGGACCCCGAATGAATCTTAAGTTAGTATGAAGGGAGTCGATTCCAAGCAGCATAGGGCCTACAGCAGCGAAGGTGCGGTCTCTGAACTCGGTGCTAGGATGCCGTTTACGCTCTGTGATTTTGCCTCTAGAAGTACCTTTCAAGAACTCGTACATACCTACATACGGTACGAGTATACTAATTTTCCTTCCTTTTATTCACGTCTCATTGTGCAAAGACTCTATCTTCATCAATACACTATGTGTAGTGTATCTTACAATACAGTCAGTCAGAGAAACGATAAATGGAATAGATAATGTGAAAAAATAAAATATTCTAAGCTTGGGCATACTTCGAAGTATGTATGGTGACTTTTAAACTAAGGTTCGTTACTGAGTATTTGCTTAAAACCCTTTTGTAGATTTCAGAATTTATTCACAGATAATATTTACAAAATGGACAACTGTGTTTGACTAGGACCTAAACCCGAATGGTGGCCGTGACCGCTCGTGTCCTTAACCACACGGCGACACGCCTGCCTACCTAATTAAAATAACATAATATTAAATGCGTGGTGTACAAACACCACAAGATGCTATTGTAGAAAATTATATAAATTATTTGCTCCCTATACACGGATGATGAACGGACGCAGCAACCCTTGTGAAACCATGCTTGCCTATTTTACAAGACATCAGGTTCTAGGCGTCCTGGACGTCCGCTGTTGACAATCTGTCGGTTGTTTGTGTCAGAGCTGCGGGACATGGACCTGACCTGGGAGGATGTACGGGAACTGGCAGTCGATCGCTGGGCTTGGAGGCAGTTTGTGGAATCCATATGCTCCAGATAGGGAGCGTATATGGTATGATGATGATGATGACGATTAGACATACAGAAGAATATTAAATTTAGTATATTTTATGATAGTAAAAATAGGTGTGGACGTATAATTGGGCGATATTTTCTATAAAATACATTTTGTAAGTTGGTATTCAAATACCAATGTTACTTTATGTAAGTGATTCACAAATACTTGTTGCTTCGAAACTTCTTCCCTAAAACACGAAATGGAAGCTTTTATTGCCAAAATTATCTCATCCTTACTGTAATAACTTTTTCCTGATTCCCGAGGGTCCTTTTAGCAATTCGAACATCTTGAAAACATTGGACATTGCCTGTTTATTTTACTTAGATCAACAAAGTTTATAGTGAATGGTGAGTCTGTGATCCTTGTTGATGTTTCAGTTAGTTCAGTTCTTCTTTTTCACAAGCCCTTAAATTTTTCTCTTTACTTTCCCGAGGATAATTTCAAATATTTGTGTACCAGATTTCTCAAAAACATATTGTTATTGGGCATTACATTATAATATAAATATGTAGTATGTAACATTGGGCGGCCTCCGTAGCGTAATGGCTAAGACGCTAAGGAGTTTCCGGGTTCGATTTCCGGTGAAAACCCAAAAATCAAAAGTGATTTTTCTCAATCTTGGGTGCGTGTGAAATTGTACTCCCTGTTATTGGGCCTCGTGGTTAAATAAATAGTAATAAAAAATATAGGGTTATTCTCTTTTTTTTATAAGTATTTATAATAGTTAGAATGATAATAATAATATAAATTAATTCCAAGCCTTGAGCAGTGCCATCTAAAGTTAATATAAAAAGCAAATTAAATGCAAACAGAATAATAATAAAATAAAATAAAAAATATACATCTGCATAACTTTAAAATGAATGAAAATTTTATTTAGTAGATAAATAAAAAATAAATAAATAAAAACAGAATTCATCGATTCGCGGAGGTGTTTAGATTCTTCCAGGGGGACTTTAAGATAGCGGTCTTTTTTCTTGCTCAAACTCTAGGGTCTAATGAAGATGTAGAAACCACTGATTCGCCAACGTTAGGCGTGATAAAATACGGCTCCATTTACCCGATGTCACGATCAGTCCAGCAAATCCATTGTAGGTACCCTCTTATCTGCGAATATGTTAGATGCGCTAAAAAACCTGGGTATTTAAATATAATAACCATGGTCATCATTGTACTCAAGCTTTACGAAGGCGTCATCGTACTTTGTACTTTAGTTACATAAACCCTAGTATAGAAGGTTCGTGTAAAAAACATTAAACAAAATTTTCTTCTCTGCCGGACAGCATTGGAAGAATCTTTTTGCTATCATATTAGATACAACGCTAATATTTCTCCTTTGTCTCTTTATATCATTGTCATCTGCCAGTTGCCTAATAATATGTTTCCTATTCAGGTATTTAAACCGGTCGGTATTTCAACTGGTGCTCGCGATCACAGATCAGTACCGAAGTTCGGTAGAATAAAGCGACGTGATAACGATTTCTTACCCATGGATGATTAAACGTTTTCGCGATCACAATGGAAGTACCGTTAAAAGTTATCCAGGGATTATTAAACGAGCCATACTAGTCGCGAGCCATTTCCCCCGAGATTATATCTTTATTCGCACATTTATATTTTCAATCTTTATTATAATTTATCGGTTTTCGGAAGCCAAAAATATTGAGAAAAGCAGTCGAATAATATAATAATCTGTCAAGCTATTTGATTTGCGTTTGACGTAAGGCCGCGATCAATGGCCGCATCGGCCCCAGTCGGCTATCATCGGCTAGGCGAAAAACCGGTCCGAACACCTGACGAACATAGCGGCCGACCTGCTACCACGGTTATCGACGAACTGTGATCGGTCAAATCGTTTAAGCGTTAGCACGTAAATAGCCCGCTTTTTACTACGTCGATAGTTATCTGTGCTTGAGCTACTGAGGTACTTAGTGGCGGAAGAAATACGTCACGCGGGCGACGCGGAAACGAAGCAAGATCTACCGAGCTCTGCCGAACGCTATCGAACAGATCTACCGAACTCTGCCGAACGCTATCGAACAATTACGAGAGACATTTTAACCTTCATCGTGACTACACGTCGCTTTTATACAAATTTCTTGCCGCCAAATTGTGAGGGCAATCTAAATTCTTTTCGCACTTTTCCATTTTCATAATTCATGTCAATCTTAGTTTAATTAGTTAAGTTTTAATTGTATTTCCTTTCATGTAACTTCTGTGTAATAAATGTGCACTTGAAACTGTAAGTACTCTTTCATTAATTTCTCTCTGTGCACCCACATAAAGCAATCACCACTAGAGGTAACAGAAGTGGTGGCTAAATACTGTTGATCTGAATAGGTTGAATTTTCTCGTTGCTACCTTGGCGTCTGAATACTACAATTTGAGATTTTTGAGGGTTGTATGACATATTATGCCCTGCGGCATATTTTTCACACAGACCTATGAGTTTTCTCAGGCCTTTAGGTGACGGTGACAGAAGAATCATAACGTCGGCGTAGCAGATGTAATTCATACCAGCTTTTCAAATTTGGCATCTTACTTTAGCGTTTTCCAGCCGCTTGCTTAGGTCGTCTATGTTTACATTAAAATTAACGTACTGGTGACATTAATCCACCCTGTCTCACCCCTATGCGCAAGTACATAGGACGGGAATCTATGTTTCTCCATTCGTGGAAGTGAGACGCACTGCGTTTTCATTAATCCACCCTGTCTCACCCCTATGCGCAAGTACATAGGACGGGAATCTATGTTTCTCCAACGCACTGCGTTTTCTTGTTGCGAATGCTACTTGATGTTATATGTCGGCTGGTTTTTATACTGTAGCTAAGACTGCATCATAAAAATTGTCCTGTTATTTTTATACATGTATGCGTTTATGATAAACTTATATGTATTTTCAATGTTCGTTAAAGCCCTACGGGCGTTGATATTAAATGAGGGAAAAATTATAAAAAATAAACAAAATGAAACAATAATTAAAATCATAAATTTATGTTTTTATTAATATTATGATGTCCAAGAACGCCAAGAATGAAGAATGTTTATAATTATTTTTCGTCAATAAAATACCAAAAAAAAGTTGTTTTTTTTTTTAAATATGTATTTTCGCATTTTATGTGAAACGTTTTTTTATTTTCTAATATCTTTAACATATAAGGTTATCTTTTAACAGTTTGATTTAAGACCGCCATAATGACGCCCACAAGCGCGATACAGTTTTTTTTTCAGAATCGATTGTCAACGTAAGTCTTACGGAAATTATTTATGAGAGTGATAAGGGTATACTTTACGAGCCCCTAAAATTGTCAGTGAGATTGAATAGGGCCGGCCTTGCCACTTTTCTGACATATTTTACGTAATAAAAACATGGCCTTATACCTTAAAAAGGCTTTATTCATTAAAAAATGCTCATGTTCCGATATGCCGTCTTACTTCAAAAAAAATAAAATTGACAGGGATATAGAAGTTTTTTTCCAAGCTTGGGAATATGGATATTCAAGCGTTAACAGGGAGTGATCTGTCATTGGCTGGGTTAATTGGCCACTTGATGTAGTACAACGTTCCCCATTGCGCTTACTAGCGAATATACATACAGTTTAATTTTTGGATTTAGGATAAGTATATGCTAGGCGTTTCCTTGTGCCTTTCCGAGGCAGGTCCGTGGCTCGTAATTCTGACAGTGGCAACACTGTCCCTCTCGACAGTTTTATCGGTGACGGCGAGGTTGGCTATGCAAAAATGGCCGCCGACACCAGCTAGTTGACGTGTTGTAGAATCACGGCGAAATCCCGGATGCCGGTGACGCCGTATCTGTGAGGAGCCGGTCCTAGGGAACCGTAAGTTTTAACCACTTGTAGCATCAGACATTCCGAACATAGCACCCACGGCTTGCCTAATTACTGTGTTTTTTCTTCCAATCACTAGGGGCTTCCTTACTTCCCTTCATTTTGGTCCCTTGAATATGAGTATTATTCTTAATATTTTATCCGTTGATACGGAGTATAAATCGCTGGACGCGTATGGTTTGGATCGTCGCTGATAGCGAGAACCACGTGATCCTAGCAAACTTCACGACTTATAAAGCTGCCCGGTTATTTTTTGTACCCCACGTGCTGTTTGAAAGCGCACTATATTCATCGAGCAATC